>BLSH010389319.1:100838-125880 GCA_018402905.1 Glandirana rugosa
GGCGTTGTGAGAGGGAGTAAAGTAAATTTACCACACTTCTGATTTATTGTTTATTACCTATATAATTTTATACCTTTGTCACGTCAAAAATGTTCAATTACCAGTTTCATGGGGTGGCTTTAATGGACATCCGACCGGAGGAATACGTCTGAATATCTATGGGGTTAACAACCCCTTGAAAGGTGGCCGTGTCTCCTGTACAAGACGAACCGAGATAATCCACCCCACTCCTACTTTCGTGGAAGGTGTTGATGTCCCACCACGAGATGAAGACACGACCTGAAGAAATCGTCAAGACAGTTTCGTTATAGACATGACGGTTCTCTGACTAGCGGTGTTGTATTTACTTAGACTTCCCCTTTTTTTTTTTTTTGTTTTTTTTTTTTTTTATATTTTAAAATCTAAATCTTTTTTTTTTTTTTGTTTTTTTTTTTTTTCCCCTTCAGATTCATTTATGTTGTGGCGATCAGTCTCTTGGCAGTACAGATATTGCTTTGACAGAACTGCTAAAGAAGTCCAGCACAGAAGTAGAGCACCACCCTGTAGTTGTGGAAGGTGCTTTCATCCTCACCCCACCTAATAGAGCCAAGCAGAACATGTCCTCTGTGCCGGTGGAAAGTTCCCCAACAATTGGGGTATCTATAAGTCTGCATAAGGAGGCCAGCCTACAGGTAATTTCGGTGGGGTACTTTGACCATTAACTTGTAAAAACTGCACTGTTTCCATATTTTAATATATCCATTATTTGTTATTTAGTCTTCACACCATTTAAATGAAATGAGGGAGAGTGTTGCGGCGAGAAAAGATCCATCAACACCACAGAAGAATTTGAAAGACGTGCCAGCTCAGCCTCCAATATTTAGTGATTCCCCTCCAACCAAAGATGAAGACACAGACAATGATATGGAAAGCTTAAAGTCTGTGCAAGCAGAGTCAGCTCCTCCTCAGCCACAGACCAGACCAGAGTATTCAGCACCATGTGAGCTTCCTCTTCCAGGTAATTGATTCTGATTTTGGCAAATTCCATGAAACTTCTGTCTCACACATAATAATTATGGAGACATTATCTTTAGTTTAAATTAAATAATGTACCTGTTGTTGTAAAGATTTAAAGCAAATGCTTACTGAGAGAAATATAGATGCTGCTATTGCTGAACTCCCTTTGAAAATGCTGGATGACAGGTTGATCCAGAGTAGCTTCTGACTGCCCCATTACAGGCATACAGATCAGAATCATGCAATGTGCACATGTGATTATGCAACCATGTTCCAGATTTGTAATTTAAAGTACTGAAGCCAAAGACCATGTAATTGGCATTTTTAGAAAGCTAGAAATGGCAGCATTACATGCATTTCTCAGTAGAGTTTTCCTTTACTGCACACTTTTTATTAACTCTGTAATCCCATTATATGTCACAGTTAAATGATTAAAAAAACTGCACTCTTACATTCTAAAACAATTCTGTTTGACTTGATGAGACTTCCTATTCTATCCATCTGTATTTGGCACTGTTTTATCTCTTTTGCAGCATGCTTAAGTGGAGGGGAGATGGCCGGTCTTCCACCAGCAAAGTTTATTCTGTCCCTAATTTTATCTTCATAAAAGATTGACTCCTTTTTTTTTTCTTTACATCATCAGGCCAGTTTAAAGAGTCAGTACTTAAAGTGATTGTAAAGTCTTGTTTTAAAAAAACAAAACAAACATGTTATACATACCTCCTCTGTGCAGTTGGTTTTGCACAGAGCATCCCAGATCCTCCTCTTCTCGGGTCCCTCTTTGCCTCTCCTTGCCCCTCCCTCCTCTCGAGTGCCCCCACTGCAAGCAGCTTGCTATGGTGGCACCCGAGCCGAGTCACAGCTCCCTGTGTCCATTCAGACACTGAACCCCGACCCGGCAGCTAGCCGACTTTGACAGCCAGGGGAGCCAATGGCTCCATTGCTGTGTCTCAGCCAATCAGGAGGAGAGTCCCGGGTGGCTAAGACACTGGTGGACATCGTTGGAGAGAGATGGGGATCAGGTAAGTAATTAGGGGGTACTGGGGAGGCTGCTACACACAGGTTTTTTATCTTAATGCATAGAATGCATTAAGATAAAAAAAACTTCTGCCTTTACAACTCCCTTAAATGTAGACCTGTCTGTCACAAACCTGGACAATTCAAACTTAGCATATGATGAAACCTTTATTGACTATGCTCATTGTAAGCTTGCTTGACAAATCGAATTTGTAGCAGTTCGTTTTATGTTGATTCTTTTACACAACTATTGGATGAAGTAACTAAAATTGAATGATTTGAGTGATTGCATTATGTGAGCATTAAAGGGTTCTGTTTTCTGTTCTCAGGTGTTCAGTCCCCACCACCTCGACCACAGAGCGCTCCAGAGGCTGTCCGGAGTCTGTCTGAATCTACTTCTGGACAGAAGATTGCAGTTCCACCAGCGGCACACCATTTCTGCTTTTCGCTTGACCTTCGAAGTATCCATAATGTTGATGTTGGGTTCCCTGTGAACTGCATACTAAGGTTCTAACTTTTCCATATTGTAGCTTCCTACACAGAACCGATTTAAAGGAAACCTGTGCAGATTGAAATATCAAAATTCTTTTTCTCTGACTTAAAGTAGAACAACTGTAGGGCAACATTTTGACTAGAGCATGGGAAGGTTATAACTCATGTTGCTTTTTTCTTTTTATTTTTTTGCCATCTGTGTCCCTTTGCAGATTTCTCTTCACTTCCTGTCCCATAGCCAAATAGGAAGTGAGAGGAAATCCCTGCACATTGGGGAACCCCAAATTACCAGAACTAGTGTTCCCATTGGAAGGTTTCCCCTCCATTACTTTTCCAGGGACAACCTGAAATTTGTGATTTTCTTTACTTTAACTTTCAATAATAATGGTATATAGGAAAAATGGAGAGGGTGAATCTTCTTATCAGGGGCACAGACAGCAATAAAAACCGACAAGGGTTATAATCCCTCTCCACTCTATTCAAATCTAAAAAAAAAGTTTTGCCTTTAGTTATACTTTAAAGCAGTATTACACCCAAAAGCAAACCTTTTATTATATTGCAATGTACGAAATCTTAGATGTGGTGGCTGCATTCGTGTTTTTTTTTTTTTTTTTTTTTTATTTTTTATGATGTAAACCCTCACATATACCCAGTGAAGTGCACAGGCTCATATGATACACAGGGATGAAACAATTTTCCCTACATAAGTTTTACATGCATATCTGCTGCCTTTAGAAAGTTCAGATTGTGTAAAGGATTTTCTCTATCTGTTCAGCACTGCAGTGAAGCCTGGGCATACAGCCAAGACAGCTGATTGAAGGAAAGGCACACACCCACTCTCCTCATAGGTAGAGATTTTAAGATCTGTTTGTTGAATAGTTCAGCACTCTGCTAATCTATTTATAGCTCCCTCCCCAACACCAAACTCAGGCTGTTTTTATCTCAGTTATGTGAGAACTTTTCAGAAGTTATCATGCTGGTAACAGAAGAACTGAGCAGGAGAAAGTCACGGTGCTTCGAAGAGAGATAAGAAAACACTGCAGATATTTGCCAGCTCAAATTTCATGAATTCCACTTTAAGTTTGTATTTTCTTTTTTACCTGGTGATCCAGCCAATAAGTCTGTTTTTCAACAGAACATTCCCGCTGTCCAAAGGTGTCTCTGTTGCTCCTCCATCCTCTCCATCCTCAGCGTAGACACCCTAAGGCACAGAGTGTGTTACTAGTCAAATCATGAGGAGAAGACTCCTAAAAAATAATGCAGCCACATCTAAGGATTAGTAAGCTGCAATATGTTAAAATTTTAGTTTTAATACAGCTTTAAGGTCTTTGAGACCCTAACCCAGAATAAGTTTGCAGTTTAGAAAGTTATAGTGAAGTCTGGGCACCAAATTCTCACCTTTATACCTTTGCCAAGTCAGTGACTTCGAGTGCTGATGCAACGTGAGTTTCATTTACAATAATTCTATTTCTCACATATGCCTTTCATTTTTAAATGGTTTTCATCTCTCTTGTTCTAAATACCAAGGTAGACCTGCTGATCAAACTTAGTACTCACTTTAGGTGCTCTGCAGCACTTTACTTGGCTGCTGTATAAATCCAGTTTACTGGTAGAAATGTGGGTATCACCCCAGTGATCACTGCTCATCACAGTCAGCCCATATACAGTACATTGGGGGATTAAAGGACAACTAAAGAGAAGCTTGATTTATTTTTATTTTTTCTCCTTCAGTGTTTGGATAGAGTAGATAATGGTTGACTATCTGTTCCTTGAAGCACAACAAGAAGTGAGAGGAGATTTTTCCAAAGGAAGGGAAGGCCACATTCATATGGCTGCACAGGGGTGGTTGCTGGTGATAATTTTGATGGTGGCCCTAAACTCTGCCTGCGTACACTGTGTATGAACAGCAGCAACTGTCCGTGGCAGCTGTCAGATTTTGTACTTTGTATAAATCAATGGCTAGCGCTTCCACTGTTTACATGTAACTGCTCATCTGAGCGGTACATCCGAATAGAGCTACCTGGACGTAGTATTACTGCGGTCGTCTGGACACAGCTATTTGGCCAGTTTATATGTGGCCATATTGCAAAGTGCTGCTGCATCCAGGTGGTGTTTAGGTGCCCCTGAATGCAGAAAACTATACACCATTGGTTACCAGTTTGAATATATCCTTACACAGTTGTCAATCTAGAAGGTATCCCTGTTGAAAGATTTCTATACCCATTCCACTGGCAATTCAAATTTTTGTATTTTCTTTCATTAAATCTCAATAAAAATGGCCACCAGTACAAATGGAGAAAACCAAGCTCCCCAGCAAGGATACAGACAACCCTTTTTCTTATTTTATCCACAATCAAATGTTCACCAGGACAAATGGATATGGACAACCTTTGCTTTTTTTATCGAAAAGGGGAAAAAAATCCTTTGTAAACTTAGTAATCCATATCATAGCAAATGTTAGGAAAGTTGGCAAGCATAGCTTTTTATCCTCACACTCACTGGTTTTGTTTTTTTTTTCCTATCCAGGTATTCGTACCCATTTTTTGGGAGTGCAGCCCCTATAATGACTAATCCTCCGGTGGAAGTTCATAGGAATATGGAAGTTTTTCTTCCTCAGTCTTACTGTGACTTCGATTTTGCAGCCATGCCCCAAAAACTTCAGGAGACGTTTTTAAGGTAATGGATTCTGATTGTGTTTTTATTGATGTTTATACTACTTTGAATTGTAGCTAGAATTCTTACCCTCACATGAGAGTTAAATAACTGGACAGTCATATGTTCCCTGCTCTTCATAAAGTAGTATTGTCTCCTAGTCTAGAATTGACTCATTTCTTTATGGTTCATTCATTTGTCCACTTGTACTTCAGTGCCACATTTTGTATTTAAGTGTCCATATTCGTCAGCTCACCGTGGATCCTTGTCCGAAGCTTTCTTTATTGACGAGATCACATCACAGAAAAGTGCAACGTTTCGGAGACTCGCAGGGCCCCTTCGTCAGGCACCACATGCCTGACAAAGGGGCCCTGCGTGGCTCCGAAACGTTGCACTTTTCTGTGATGTGATCTCTTCAATAAAGAAGGCTTTGGACAAGGATCCATGGTATGCTGACGAATATGTACACTTGCATGACATTTCCAGGACCCAGCTGTTTTTTTGTTGCTGCACCCACCAACATAAAAGCCTACTTGCCAGGAAAGAGTGCGATAGGAAAATTGATAAACACTTTGTATTCATTCTCTTATTGGATTGAGGAGCAGAGGTTATATAGATGTTTGTATATTTCATATGTCACTAATCTGTGCACATTCAGGTGATTTGCTTTGACCAATGACTGGGATGGGGTTTTTCCTAAGGCCATACTCTGCAAAGTGCTTATGTGGGCAGACTGCTGTTGCACATTAATGACTTCCAGGTACATTTGTTTTTTCATCTACACCATTTAGTCATCTTGCTTAAAGGGTAAGTTCACCTTTACAGAAAATCTGTAAGGTGAACTTACACTGGACCCCCTCCCCACCCCCCCCAGTCCCGCTGTACCAGTGCCCCGTGATCCCCCACTGTCAGGCACCAGGACACTCCTTCACCGGTCTAGAGATTTTAAATCAACCTGCCTGACAGGACAGGCTAGACCGATTCTGATTGGTCAGTGCCATCCTGTGATGGTGCTGACCAATTAGAATGCCTATCCATACACACTGAGACTTAAGGATAGGGGATTAAGCCGCAGGGATTTCCTTTCCCCAGTGGTGGTGTCCCGGTGCCTGACAGTGGGAGAACACGGGACACTAGTACAGTGGGATTTGGGGGTGTGGCGGGGAAGGGGGTCCAGTGTAAGTTCACCTTACAGATTATCTGTAGAGGTGAACTTACACTTTAAGGACACAATTGTACAAAACAAAAATACTTTAAAAAAATAAATCAATAAATACTTTTTGCCTTTTTTTTTTTTTTTGGAATTCCTTTATTTAACAAGAAGTTACATTTTACAAACATATGCAAAAATAGTACATAACAAGGTCACATGAGTACACCGACATGCAAAATCAGTGGCAATGCAATAAAGTCTGCACAGCATCAATGAGCACCCAAGAAATAACAGTCTGCAAATCAAGTGACTACTTGCAACAAACATGGATGTCTCACAAAGAGGTGGCATTTTAGAGCCTCCAACACGTACAGATGAAGGGCAACATAAGAATAAAACTATGTTCACTATGAAAAAAGAAGATCAAGAATACTGGGGCTGTCAGAAAGGCCCAGAGACCATAATGACCCAGACAGGGCCTACAACCAAATGGACAAAATATAATGGAGGTCAAGAAGATAGGAAGCAAAAGGAGAAAAGAGAAACCAGGGAAGGCAATCTTGCATTTGCCTTTTCCTAGTAACTAGCTGAAATTCTCCATGGAAGAATTCAGGGGATTCCCATCTTGAAGACATAAACCCTTCTTATTTTGAGGGTCTCCAAAATATTTATACACTTAACAGTATACAATACCCAAAGGGGTCCTCCATGTCCACTGTTGACTCTGCTGGGGAATTCTGCCTGCAGAGGTTCTAAGCGAGCTCTTGTGTCATGCCCATCTGTACAGCACTGACAGCGGCTGCAGCAGTATTTACAAGAAATAGTTTGTTTGGGCCATCTTTGCCTAAACAAGCTATTTAAAAAGTAACATATAACCTAGAGTTAGGCTTTAATATGATCTTTTCTTTTCTTGTTGGCTCTCAGTCCCCTTTTGGCATCACCCTCTGTTGCTGGAAGCCTGGGCTAGAGGCGAGACATGGCATGGTCTCTAGACCTGGATGTTCCTGGCAGGGCCCACTGGTCTCTTTGGTTGATTGGGGTGACATCTTCCCTTTACCCCAGGGGAAATCTGTTTCCTGGGGAGTCCCTATACCAGGGGTTTCAGTTTGGTTCCCAAGAACCAAAGCCCCCCTTTCCAAAGTGTATAAGTGTAAAATAAATTAAAGAAACTAGCAGCAGTATTCAAAGTCTAATAACTTTTTCCAATCTTAAACAAAAAAGTAATGTGCCACGTTATAGATGCCCTAAATCCTAATTTGATAGATTATTAACATATAACCTCTGCTCTTAGTGCAAACAAAAAACTATTAAATGGATTTTAAAAAAATTCATAGTGTCACCACCTCAATATGGAAAGCGTCTTACAGTTGAGTGCATAAAAACACTAATTGTGCTTAAATTTATACAGATGCACTATCCCTTATGAAATGCAGTATCAAATAGTCACAACTAAATGTGCAAAATCATTTCAACACATGAATTCATACGTATAAATAATACGCAACTACGCAACAAAATAAATACAAAATCGTAAAATTATATACTGTATACGTTTGTCAATCTCCGCCTTAAACCAGTACTTTAACACACCACCACCAATGTTTTTAATCGGTGCTTCAGCCCCGGAAGGATTTACCCACTTTTTGCCATACAGGACTGCATCGTTTTAACTGACAAAAATTTTTTTTTCCCATAAAGAGAGCTTTCTTTTGGTGGTATTTGATCACCTCTGCAGTTTTTATTTTTTGTACTATAAACAAAAGACCGACAATTTTGGAATAAAAACATTTTTTTTTACTTTCTGTTCTAATACATAGCCAAAAAATAGAAAAACAAAAGTATTCATCGGTTTAGCCTGATCTCTATTCTTCTACATATTTTTGGTAAAAAAAATCGCAATAATCGCAGGTCGCTGGTGGACAATGAGTCCGCGAGCACAATCCCGCAGCGCGCGCAATCCCACATGCACGGACCAATGGTACAGTTGCTTCGGTTTGCGCAGGAGCCCCTTTTTGTCTGGTTGACTTCAGGGTTTGTACCTTTTGAGATCTCTACCAGTCTTAGGACTCGCTTACAGTGGGACAAAAAAGTATTTAGTCAGCCACCAATTGTGCAAGTTCTCCCACTTAAAAAGATGAGAGGCCTGTAATTTTCATCATAGGTACACTTCAACTATGAGAGACAGAATGAGAAAAAAAATCCAGAAAATCACATTGTCTGATTATTAAAGAATTTATTTGCAAATTATGGTGGAAAATAAGTATTTGGTCAATAACAAAAGTTAATCTCAATACTTTGTTATATACCCTTTGTTGGCAATGACAGAGGACAAACTTTTTCTGTAAGTCTCCACAAGGATTTTACACACTGTTGCTGGTAGTTTGGCCCATTCCTCCACGCAGATCTCCTCTAGAGCAGTGATGTTTTGGGGCTGTCTCTGGGCAACACGGATTTTCAAATCCCTCCAAAGATTTTCTATGGGGTTGAGATCTGGAGACTGGCTAGGCCACTCCAGAACCTTGAAAATGCTTCTTAAGAAGCCACTCCTTCATTGCCCGGGCAGTGTGTTTGGGATCATTGTCATGCTGAAAGACCCAGCCATGTTTCATCTTCGATGCCCTTGCTGATGGAAGGAGGTTTTTACTCAAAATCTCACGATACGTGGCCCCATTCATGCTTTCCTTTACACGGATCAGTCGTCCTGGTCCCTTTGCAGAAAAACATCCCCAAAGCATGATGTTTCCACCCCCATGCTTCACAATAGGTATGGTGTTCTTTGGATGTTTGGTTGTTGAGTTGAGTTTTTACCAAAAAGTTCTATTTTGGTTTCATCTGACCATATGACATTCTCCCAATCCTCTTCTGGATCATCCAAATGCTCTCTAGCAAACTTCAGATGGGCCCGGACATGTACTGGCTTAACCACTTGCCGACCACCGATCGGCATCTGACGGCGACAGAGTGGCTCTCCTGCGCAAAACGCCGTCATCTGACGGCGGCTGCCAGATCACGCTCACTGTGTCCGGGGAGGGCCAGGGAGCGGGTGCGGCGGATTCGCCCCCCCCCCCCCCGGAGTGAAAGAACGGAGGTCCGTGTAAGTAAACACGGACCTCCGTTCTGTGAGGGGGGAAGGGCTGTGATCACAGCCTTCCTCTACATGGAAGCTGTGATCACTTCCCTTCCCCTGCTAGGGCAGCCCAAATACAGTTAGAACACGCCCTCTAAGGGAACACAGTTAACCCTTAGAGCGCCCCCTGCAGGTTAACCCCTTCACTGCCAATGGCATTTACACAGTAATCCGTGCATTTTTATAGCGCAGATCGCTGTATAAATGCCAATGGTCCCAAAAAAGTGTCAAAATGTTCCGACATGTCCGCCCTAATATCGCAGTACCGCTAAAAATCACAGATCGCCGCCATTACTAGTAAAAAATAAAAAAAAAATAAAAACCCCAGAAATGAATTCTCATCATCCGTAAACGCGGCAACTTTTGCGCAAACCAATCAATAAACGCCGATTGCGATTTTTTTTTTTTATTACAAATATGAGGAAGAATATAAATCGGCCAAAACCGATGAAAAAAAATGTTTTTTTTTATATTTTTTTTTTGGTATTTGTATTTTAGCAAAAAGTAAGAAATTTGGGTTTTTTTGCAAAATTGTCGCTCTTCTTTTGTTTATAGCGGCGATCAGAAATGACGCAGCGGTGATCAAATACCACCAAAAGAAAGCTCTATTTGTGGGGAAAAAAAGGACGCAAATTTAGTTTGGGTACAACGTTGCATGACCGCACAATTTTCAGTTAAAGCGACGCAGTGCCAGATCGCAAAAAGGGCTCTGATCAGGAAGGGGGCAAATCCTTCCGGGGCTGAAGTGGTTAAGCAGGGGGACACGTCTGGCACTGCAGGATTTGAGTCCCTGGCGGCGTAGTGTGTTACTGTTGGTAGCCTTTGTTACTTTGGTTCCAGCTCTCTGCAAGTCATTCACTAGGTCCCCCCGTGTGGTTCTGGGATTTTTGTTCACCGTTCTTGTGATCATTTTGACCCCACGGGGTGAGATCTTGCGTGGAGCCCCAGATCGAGGGACATTATCAGTGGTCGTGTATGTCTTCCATTTTCTAATAATTGCTCCCACAATTGATTTCTTCACACCAAGCTGCTTACCTATTGCAGATTCAGTCTTCCCAGCCTGGTGCAGGTCTACAATTTTGTTTCTGGTGTCCTTTGACAGCTCTTTGGTCTTGGCCATAGTGGAGTTTGGAGTCTGACTGTTTGAGGTTGTGGACAGGTGCCTTTTATACTGATAACGAGTTCAAGCAGGTGCCATTAAAGAAGACGTTACAGGTCTGTGAGAGCCAGAAATCTTGCTTTTTTGTAGGCGACCAAATACTTATTTTCCACCATAATTTACAAAAAAATTCTTTAAAAATCAGACAATGTGATTTTCAGGATTTTTTTTTTCTCATTCTGTCTCTCATAGATGAAGTGTACCTATGATGAAAATTACAGGCCTCTCTCATCTTTTTAAGTGACAGAACTTGCACAAATGGTGGCTTACTAAATACTTTTTTGCCCCACTATAGCTTTCCTCATTAGATATAATGCTGTGATTATTTTTACATTTTTCCATTTCTTTTGAGTTTCTCATTTGCGAGATTGGTTGCCTAGCCTCACCTATGGGTTGGGACTGTAAGACTAAGGGCTCATTTACACTTGCTTCAAAACAGGGCGTCAGACAGGCGTTGTTAAAGCTCCCTTAACGCCAGTCAAAGCCCCTGTCACTAAATAAAATGGTTAGCTTACAGTCCTGTTTTACACTTGCGTTGGCTTGGCTGCGCTTCAGCTTTGCGTCAAAAATTATACCCCATGTAGCTTTAGCCAGGCTTCAAAGCCTCTCCAACGCCTCCATAGGTTGTCTATGACAAAGCTTGTTTGAAGCTCGCTTGAAGCACCTGCGGCTTTTCAGAGGCTGTAATTCAGCTTTAGCTTCACTTTTTTTGGAGAAATTGCAGGTGTGAGATATCAACAAAAACACAGGGCATTTACCAAGCTTCAACAAGGCTTCAAAAGTGCATCACTGAAGCCTTGTTGAAGCCTCTTCGAAGCACCGCCGAAGCCTCAAAAACACATCATAAAAGCTTGTTAAAGCTGTATGGGCTTTAATGAGCGTTGAAGCCGAAGCAAGTGTAAACTAGCATTTATACAAACAGAATAAACCCCTGGGGTGGGACTTTTAAGGCACTCAAAGACGTGTGAATTCCATAAAAATAAAACCTTTTATTGAAAAACATCAAAAGCATATCGCAACTTGAAAATCATGAAATTGATGAAATACACTGGAATGTACATATACAAAATACCATGTTTCGGAGTCTGTATATATCTTTCATTAGGGATGAGAGAGGAATCCTACATCTAAAATGTAAGCATAGCAAATCAGCATACGAGAAAAAAATTGATACCGAAATAGATACATCGCCCTCTACTTACAGACACTCTAGTTGTGTATGCGTGTGTATGTATGTGTATGCATACTGTATGTATTCCATGACAAGTTTTTTAAAAAAAAAACATGATCTCAGAGAATCCTTGATCACCTTGCTTGTGGTAGGTCTAAGTTATATTGATATCTAGTGATTAGATCATGACTTAGAACTGCAGGGGGGCCTCAAAGAGGGCCTCACCCCTATGGTGGTGTGGGACTGTAAGATTTGAGCGCTGAATTGTAAACTGGCTGGTCTTCTCTTGTGGACTTTTTTTTTTTTTTTTTTTTTTTTTTTTATCCAAGGGAGATGTGTTCTCATGGGGACATGAGTTTTTTTTTTTTGTTTTTTTTTTTCTGTTGACCACATCATTTTTTGGTCTATTTCTTCCTTTTCAGGTAAGTTATGCTGTTTCACAGCCTTTTGCTTGTTCAGCATGCTCTTTGAGTGGAGTCATTCCTTTTTTTGCCTGGTCTTGAGCATCAGGTTGATAGCTTGTGGCATTTTCTCTTGGTCACTGATTGCTTCCCCTCTGTTGCAGGAGTCTTCCCCCCCCATCTGTTTCAGATTCAGAAGTTGGTTCTTTAGGTAGTCCTGACTTGCAAACCATTTGTCAGTAGCTGTTGCCCACCTCTAATTTGGATCTCTTTCGGATCTCCTAACTGTTTCTTAATTCGAATGTCTCTCAATGAATTAAAAAGAAAATACAATTTTTGTAAAAGGGTTAAGAAGGGTTACATGTGTGTTGGCTTACCATGTTTATCTTTGCCTCTTTGTGTCCTAAACTCCTGTAGGGGGCGGTATAACCTTAGTATTTCTAAATTTCTGTGTCCCTCAATGGACTACTAAAAAAAAAAAAAAGTTTTTATGCAAGTACAAAAATCCTTTTTTTCTGAGAATGGTTTACATCACTGACTTTTTACTGACTATAATGTTTAAAGTGTAACTCTACTTTTGTTGAGAAAAAAACTTTACCCTCTGGGAGATCTTTGTACATTTCAAGGATTATAACAACCTTTGTTGCAGATTCCTACCTTTTTTGTTATTCTGAGGAAATCCCTGTTTTTTTTCTCTGTGCCTCTGTACTGAGTGGGTCTAATGGGAGTGGTTTCATAATTATCAGTCAGCTGTGCACCTGGAGAGCATTAATGAGGAGAGCTGCTTGACCTGCATCCCTTTTGACGTGTTCCTATTGGAAGTATCTTTCCAAAAATGACATTTTTGTTGCAGGGGATGCCTGAAATCTGACTTGTATCTTAGGCAGACTTCTGGGAAAATTGGTGAGCCAATCACACAAGCAGTAAATTATGTTTCGGGGCAGTGGTCAGTACACATTCTGTGTACAGAACAACTCCAGGTAGCCATATTGCAATGCATTCTCAGAAAATTACAGTGGCTGCTAGAGCTGCGCGTTTAATCGTATTAAAATCGCGATCTCGATCCACCCCCCCCCCCCGATCTCCATTGGGTATTACCGCGATTTTCAGTGCAGTTAATGGGGTCCGACTTGCGGGGAGACTCAGCGCTACTTGACAGTAATAAAAGTCAATGCAAGTCGCCTGAAGTCTTCAAGTCGGAGCGACTTGAGTCTCAGGGGAGTTCTGAATCACCGTTGATAGAAGACGCTAAAAAAGATACAAAGTAATTTACTTCAAAGGAATGCACTCTGAATGAACTCCCCTTGTATAGTTGTTTGGTTTAACCATTTAAAGACTAAATCTTTCCTGACACTTGCTTGTTTACAAATAAAAATCCATTATTTTGTGCTAGAAAATGACTTAGAACCCCCATATATCATATATTTTTTTTAGCAGAGACCCTAGAGAATAAGATGGCAGTTTATTTCAATATTTTATGTCACACGCTGTTTGCGCAGTGGACTTTTAAACGCAATTTTTTTGGAAAAATTACCCTTTCAAAAAACGAAACAGTGCTGTTAGCCCAATTTTTTTGTATATTTAATATATTACGCCGCGAGAATCGTGAGAAAATCATGATCTATATTCTAAGCAAAAAAAATTGTGATTCTCATTTTGGCCAGAATCGTGCAGCTCTAGTGGCTGCATATTGAAAAGGAAAGGTCATTTTTAAAACCATTCAATTACAATATGACTTGTATCGCAATTATATGTGCTATATTTTTTCTTTATTTGCTTTTTTTTTTTTTCCCCACGAAAGTGGAGTTTCCCTTTAAATTTAGTAAAAATATGAGCTTACATCTGTAAACTAAACTATTTATTTATTTATTTTTTTTACAGACTGCCTCTTCTGGTTGAGTTTTGGCACAAAGATCGACTTGCTAAGGATCTTCTGCTTGGAGTAGCAAGACTTCAGTTGTCAAATGTTTTAACCTCGGAGAAGACTCGTTTTTTAGGGCCTCATGGGGACCATTGTTGGAGACAAACGTGTATTGGGATGGCCCCTTTTATGGCTGTAGAAGGGTAAGGTGATCTGAAGTTGTTCTGCTTAGGCGTTTCACTCTTTTGCTGGTTAGTTTTGTGTATGTGTGTAATATCCTGAACACAAACTATTTTATATTTATTTATTTACAGTTTTTTTTTGCAAGTGGGTTCTTGCATGGTGCTAAGCACACCCTCCTTGTGAAAGCACTGTGGCCTGGTAATTGGATGCTCCGTCAGCAAGCATTGCTTTTTTGGAGCCAGAGTGCAATGTCATGTGTGCCTGATGATAATTTCAGGGGCAGATCAGGGCAGAATGGGATAACAGTAAAAGTGGAAACGGCACTTTGGCACTTTGTTGCCTGCTATCCTGCTCATTTGTTACCTCCATTAGTATTTAGCTAATACAGAGTCTGTTAACAGTAAGGGCCCTTTCACACTGGGGAGCTTTAAAACGCACTGTGCATTTAAAATGTATGCAACACATCTGCGGCAGATAGCTGGTTGTTGATGACACTGGCTGGTTCCGGCTCTTTAACAACCAACTATTCACTGGTTGTTAAGGGCGTGGACAGGTGCCGGCTCTGCTATTCACTGATTGCTAAGTAGCCGGCACCTACTGGCATCCTTAACCAGTTTATAGCTACACATACAATGCCCCCCTATACCTCCACATCACACTGCACACTGAGTGGGGAGGAGAGGGGGGTGACTGGGCTGAACATTGAGGCCGTGTTCACATATGTGTATCCGCGGCTTCGTGCCTGGGGTCCGGTGAACAGATACGTGTTTGTTCACCAGTTGAGATGTGGGTCAGGTCTGAAGTTTTGCCTGAATTCGCACCTGAACTGGACCCAAACATATGCAGGACCCTTTTGCAAGCCACTTCGTACCCATGTGAACCAACACCATTGAGAGGCAGTCACACTTGCATGGCTTCTGAATTGAATGCAAGGAAACCCACATCCAATTTGCACATATGTGAACCCAGCCTCAAGAGACTGAGCAAAGAGGAACTGGGGGTGACCACCATGAAGATGCGTTTGCAGAGTGTGGCGGGGCATTGTATATGTATCTATTCACTGGTTGTTGAGGGTGCTGGCATGTGCCGTCTCCTTGACGACCAGCTATTCACTGGTTCTTAAGGACATCAGGTGTCTGCTCCTTAGTGCACCAAAGATGCAGCATGCAGGACTTTTCAAAATGCAGTGCAAAAGCAGTGCAGAGATGTGAAAAGTCACATAGGATTTAAAGGGTAATCATTTTGACAAACTTTTATCATGCTGGAAAGGTGCGTTCTAGCATGGCACCAGTGTGAAAGGGCCCTTAAGCTGAGCATTGGCTATGCTATGTCACTTGTTTCTTGCCAAAACCAAAATAGATTGCATTGGGGACTGAACACATACATAGTATGCATTCCTGTTTACTCTTTCGTTCACTGACAGACGCAGCCTTCTTATGACATGTGGATTATGCTCATATTACTAGGAGTAGACTAGGCAAAAATAAAACAAAAGCATAGGTTGGCCCCTCCCAGGGGGCCGTCCTCACCTTAGCATATAATCCCCCTGCTCTGCATAGCACATCAGTTTTAAATTGCCTAGAGCAAAGAGTAGACCTGGTTCCCTATGGGATCTGCGGTCTCCTGAAGATTTTTTTCTGATGAAGACTGCTAACAAGAAGCTGGCTGGTGGTATAGAGGATATCTAGAACACAAAAACTTTCCCCAGTCCGGCCGACACTATGCGAGTTACCCTTAGTGGGCGCCCGCCGCAATACGCCCGTTCAGTGCGGGCGGCCAGTGGCTAAAACCCACTAGAGCCCAGTGACTGGTTTTGTTCCTGTCCAGGGGCCTGGCCAGCAGCATGCCTCTCTATGGGGAGGTAAGTCTGCTCCGGGTGGCTATCCGCTGTGCCCATCGGATTGGTGAGTGGACCCCTCTTCCTTCCTAGGGGATGTGGAGAGTGCGCACCTGGGCAGCTTCTGTGGTAACCGGCCGGTGGGGGTCCGTTAGTGGGGACACACTGTGTGGTACCCCTTTGAGGATTATCTCCCACTCCCCCCTCCCCCCGCAGTACCGCACCTTGCACTAACCATTCGGAGCACTGCATTAAGCGGTTCGCCGCCATTCGGTGTGGATCACCGTTCGTTCGTCCACCGACCGTGCCATTTTGCTATAAGCTCTGCTTGTGTTAATGGCAGCATCCATTGTTTGGTAGCCCATGTGGTTTTCAGCCTGTCCTCTGGCTGCCCCCAGTGGTCGTTTTTGGTATTACAGGAAGTGATAAAAACGGAAGTAGTACTTCCGGTTTCACT
The DNA here is from genome assembly GCA_018402905.1 of Glandirana rugosa. Taxonomy (NCBI): domain Eukaryota; kingdom Metazoa; phylum Chordata; class Amphibia; order Anura; family Ranidae; genus Glandirana; species Glandirana rugosa. The sequence continues at coordinate 117,345 of BLSH010389319.1, forward strand.
TGGACAACGTGGCTGACACTCGGTGGTGCAGGCTCTTGAAGTGCAGTGGATTTTTGGGCATTGCTCATTCCGGTCACAGTGCTGAAGCATTTAAAACAGCAAGTATAGCTGGCTCTCCCTGGGTGCTGGTAGCGGTGGGTGCAATCCTCCCGAGTCTCCCTGGCTGATTGGTGGGGTAGAGGTGGTGGTCACACAGTGGGGGTGCCGGAAGGCTGGGATGTCAGAGGCCGGCAATGCTATGGCAGGGGTACCTGCGGATCAACAATCCACCCCGGGAACCCAGGTGTCCTTGGAACAGCTGAGGGCGGTGTTTGGGGAGTTCTTTCCCCGGGCAGGGGTCCCAATTTCGGGGGGCCCCAAAAAACGCCTCCCCTCCCTTATTCCTCAGGGGAGGATTCGGATCCAGAGAGCGCCTCAGTGGTCACACCCGTGGACCTATCAGAGGGTGAACTGCCCTCAGACGGCGAAGGTGATCAGGAGGCTCCATTTTCGCGCGACAAAGCGATAGTGGCCGCTGTGATCACTGATATTCGCGACTCCATGCGGCTTGACCAAGCAGGAGAGTCGCATGAGTCCACATATATTTGTGGATCACTTAAACCCCCTAGGTCCCCTAGGGCTTACCCTTATGATCAGGTGTTTGAACAGGCGGTGTTCAAGGAATGGCTATGGCCGCAAAATTCCTTTGCTTTACCTAAAAGCTTTGCTGTTCGCTACCCCTTTGAGGATAGCTTTACTAAGAGGTGGGCATCCCTAGCGGTGGACCCTCCAGTAGCCCATCTGAATAAGGCAATGACCATACCCTTGGAGGGGTCTCCGTCTTTTAAGGAAGCGGCCGATCGCCGCACAGAGGCAGTGTCTAAGGCACTGTTCTTGTTGGCTGGGTCAGCCATGCGGCCGGCTCTAGCAGCTGCGATGGCAGCGCAATCTCTTCACGAGCACGCTGCCACATTACACTCCGGTTTAACTTGTGAGTGTGCACAGGCTGAAGTACAGCGGGCACAACATTTGAAAGAGGGTCTCCGCTACATATGCCATGCGGCTTTGGACCTGCTTCCCATGCTGTCAAAAATGTCTGTTTTTGCAATTGTTATCAGGTGGGTGCTGTGGCTCCGCTCTTGGTCTGGCGACCAGGCTTCAGAGAAAGCTCTTACAGATCTTCCCTTTCAGGGAGGGCATCTGTTTGGCCCACAGTTGGATGAAATCATTGAGGATTTCACGGGAGGGAAGAGTACTTTCCTTCCAGAGCTAAAGCGGCGGGATTCTCGCCGTAGGCAGGGTCCTGTTTCTTCAGGTCAGAAGAAGTTTTTTTCGTCCGCCCGGCTCAGCGGGTAAGGGCTAAAAGTCCGGTAAGGCTTCCGCTGGGCCCAGTAAAAGGCCCTGGCAACATAAGTCCGAAAAAGCGAAGGATAAGTCAACCTCTGCATGATGGGTTGCCCCTGCCCGACTCACAGGTGGGGGGTCCGGTTGCTGGGGTTCGCAGGCAGATGGACTGCCCGCATCACCGATCGGTGGGTACTGGAGGTGGTGTCCTCCGGGTACAGGATAGAATTCATCTCTCTGCCCCCAGAAAGGTTCTTCCCTTCAAACTTGAGACTCCCTCAGGGGCGTCGGGAGGCGCTTCTAGGCGCCGTTCGGGCGCTTGCCGTACAGGGGGGTGATTGTACTGGTACCCATGGTGGAAAGATTTCACGGGTTTTACTCAAACCTCTTTGGGGTGCCCAAAAAGGGCGGAGTCAAGCCAGTTCTGGACCTGAAGGCATTAAACTGCTTCATAAAGACGAAGAGATTCAGGATGGAGTCCATGCGCTCAGTCGTGGCCGCCCTGCACCAAGGGGAATTCATGGCGTCCCTGGATATCAGGGATGCGTATCTTCACATTCCAGTTTGTCACAGTCACCAGCGTTTTCTATGCTTCGCAGTGAGAGATCTGCATTACCAGTTTGTGGCACTTCCCTTCGGGCTGGCTTCATCTCCCCGAGTGTTCACCAAGGTGGTGGCCCTGATGCTGGCGCTGCTGAGACAGAGAGGTATTGCAGTAGTAGCATACCTCAACGATTTACTCCTGAGAGCAGAGGAGGCTCTGGAGGAGAACGTGACTATCACGGTGTCCACGTTAAAAGAGTTTGGTTGGCTGATCAACCTGCAGAAATCATCATTGACTCCATCCTGCCGGCTGGAATACCTGGGTCTGATTCTGGACACGGTGCAGGCAAGGGTGTTTTTACCACCAAACAAGCTCCTGACACTTAGGGCAGCAGTGCGAACCCTGTTATCACGCCAGTGGTCCTCCTTACGGTTCTGTATGCGAGTGTTGGGGCTCGTGGTGTCGACTTTCGAAGCGATACCTTACACCCAGAATCACACTCGGCTCTTGCAGAAGGCGATTTTGTCGCAATGGGACAAATCCCCCCTATCCCTAGACAGACTGATCAGGTTGGATCATCAGTCCCGAAGATCTTTGATTTGGTGGATTCGGGCTCCGGCCCTAAAGTTGGGAAAATGTTTTCTCCCCCTCAATTGGTCGATAGTAACGACGGATGCCAGCCTATCGGGCTGGGGAGGGGTCCTGGGTCAGTTCTCTGCCCAGGGTCGTTGGTCAGTGCAGGAAGCTTGTCTTCCAATAAATGTACTGGAACTGAGAGCGGTCAGACTTTGTCTGTCCCGTTGGTCAGAAAGGCTGCGAGGCCTCCCTGTCCGGGTTCAGTCGGGCAATGCCACGGCTGTGGCATATGTGAACCATCAGGGCGGAACAAGAAGCTCGGTGGGCAGAACTTCACGTGCCAGCTCTCTCTGCAATCTACATCCCAGGCGTGGAAAACTGGCAGGCGGACTTTCTCAGCCGCCGGACTCTGGATCAGGGGTAATGGTCCCTACATCCAGAAGTGTTCCGCCAGATTTGCCTCAAGTGGGGCACGCCAGAGGTGGACCTCATGGCCTCCAGGTTCAATCACAAGGTACAGACCTTTGTGTGCAGAACAAAAGATCCGCTGGCGGTCGCCTCGGACGCACTGGTAGCGCCCTGGGGTCGGTATCGGCTACTGTACATCTTTCCTCCTCTAAAGCTTCTGTCGCGGGTTCTGCACAGGATAGAAGCAGAGGGAATCCCGGCAATCCTGGTAGCTCCGGATTGGCCTCGGCGTCCTTGGTACGCTGACTTAGTACGGATGGTGACAGATGTTCCGTGGCGTCTTCCACTTCGTGAAGACCTACTGTCTCAGGGGCCCATCTTGCACCCTGCTTTACCCTCGCTGGCTTTGACGGCTTGTCTATTGAGTCCCAGGTGTTAAGGGATAGGGGTGTCTCGGACTCCGTGATCCCTACTATAATTGAAGCACGTAAAGGTACCTCACGTAAGATTTATCATTGGACCTGGAAGGCCTATATTACCTGGTACGAGGCAGGGGGTTGGAACCCCCACTCTTTTATATAGTGTTCAGAGTACTGACTTTTTTGCAGCAAGGACTGGACAATAACCTGGCGTTAAGTACGCTTAAGGGTCAGATTTCGGCCCTGGCGGTTCTTTTTCAATGGCCCTTGGCGTCTCATTCATTGATCCGTACATTTGTACAGGGGGTATGTCATGTGGCTCCTCGGATACGGTCGCCTCTGGCACCGTGGGATTTGAATCTGGTGCTTTCTCTGCTGCAGAAACCACCATATGAAAAGATTAGGGACATTCCCTTGCGACTGTTGCAGAAAGTGGCTTTTCTTGTGGCTGTCACATCCGCGAGGCGGGTGTCTGAGTTAGCAGTGTTATCCTGCAAGTCACCTTACTTGGTCCTTCTTAAGGACAAGGCGGTTTTGCGCCTACCCCTTCGTTTCTTACGAAGGTGGTTTCTTCTTTTCATTTAAATGAGGATATTGTTCTTCCCTCATTGTGCCCGCACCCGTCGCATCCCAAAGAAGTTGAACTGCATTCTTTGGATGTGGTGAGGGCTTTGCGATGTATTTGTTTTTTACAGCTTCTTTTCGGAAGTCTGATTCTTTATTTGTGCTGACGGAAGGGTCGCGCAAAGGCATGGCGGCCTCGTCAGCTACCATTTCTCGTTGGATAAGGAAGACCGTGACTCATGCATATGAGATTCGGGGCAAGGTTCCCCCGTTTCCAGTCACGGCTCATTCCACCAGGGCAGTTAGTACTTCCTGGGCGTTTAGACACCAGGCCTCAGTGTCTCAGGTGTGCAAAGCGGCTACTTGGGCCTCAGTGCACACGTTTACTAAGTTTTACAAAATTGATGTTTCAGCATCTTCGGATGCTGCCTTTGGCTGCAAAGTATTAGAAGCGGCACTGTAGGCACGATTAGCGCCGCCTGAGAGGGCTTTTTCTGTTGGGTACAGTTGTTATAGATTGCCCACCCCTCTTGATTGGTACAGCTTTGGGAAGTCCCCACGTGTCATAAGAAGGCTGCGTCTGTCAGTGAACGGAAGAGTAAAAGGGATTTTATTATAACTTACAGTAAAATCTTTTTCTCTAAGTTCACTGACAGACGCAGCACCCACTCCTCTGTGTTGAGTTTGTACGGCTTGTTACAAACTGATGTGCTATGCAGAGCAGGGGGATTATATGCTACGGTGAGGACGGCCCCCTGGGAGGGGCCAACCTATGCTTTTGTTTTATTTTTGCCTAGTCTACTCCTAGTAATATGAGCATAACCCACGTGTCATAAGAAGGCTGCGTCTGTCAGTGGACTCAGAGAAAAGGATTTTATGGTAAGATAGAATAAAATCCCTTTTTTAGGAATGTTAACTGAGCACAAATATGTGTATCCTGACACCTGGTATGCACATGCTTGTTTTAGGCCTGTGAATCACTGGATAGTAAAGGAAAAATAACGATGACAGACCCAGAGTTTGCACCTTCAAAAACAAATTAGCAGCTTCCCAATGGTTATCCTGGCCTGTCATTTGTACAAACAAAATCAAGGATGGAAAAAGACCTAGGGGCCCTAGTGGAGAACAGGCTCAGCAGTGGCATGCAATGCCAAGCTGCTGCAAGCAAAGCTAACAAAGTGTTGGCATGCATCAAAAAAGGGATTAACTTCAGGGATAAATCAATAATTTTCCCATTGTACAAGTCCCTAGTGAGGCCGCACCTGGAGTATGCCATCCAGTTCTGGGAACCGGTCCTCAAGAAGGACGTCCTGGTATTGGAAAGGGTTCAGAGAAGGGCAAAAAAGCTAGTTAAGGGATTAGAGGACCTAAGTTATGAGGAAAGATTAAAAGCACTGAACTTGTTCTCTCTGGAGAAAAGACGCTTGAGAGGGGATATGATTTCAATGTACAAATACTGTACTGGTGACCCCGCTATAGGGGCAATACTATTCAGTGCAAGGGAAAACAAGAAAACACGCGGCCATTCACTAAGAATGAAAGAAAGGCGTTTTAACCTTAAGATGCGTAGGGGTTTCTTTACGGTAAGAGCTGTGCGAATGTGGAATTCGCTTCCAGAAACAGTGGTTTCTGCTGGTAGTATAGATAATTTTAAAAAACTATTAGATGCACATCTAAGGGACCACAACATTGGGGGATATACAACGTATTACTGACATAAAATAAAACACACACATGGGTTGGACTTGATGGACTTGTGTCTTTTTCCAGCCTCACTGACTATGACTATGTAACTATAACTTCCCTAAAGCGATGTTATAACATTTACTGCCAGTAGGTGGTGCTGTTTGAAAGGAAATTAACGTGCACAATAGCTCATTCAAATCCAGCTGTCACACATTTTTTTACACCGTTTTTATATAGGTTTATTTAATCTGTGATCAGTGTGTGTGTATATATAGTGGTGTCCATAAAATAAATCGATTTCTCTCTTTAGTAGCAAGTAGAGTATAAGGAAACCGTGACAGACAATGATCCGTATCACACAGAGGTGGTCAGTCCAAGTGATTGCAGGGGCATGCTTGAGGGTAGAGAGGCAGCACAGGATATTGACGGTGAAGCAGAGCAGACGACTGTGAAGTGCAACTGTTATGGCCAGAGGTGCATATAACTAAGAAAAGGACAGTCTAGGAGGTTGTAGGCGCGTACCAGAGACCGCTTGGAGCAGGTGTCACCAAGCTGGAGACATAGGGTCACATTCGGGGGCAGTGAGGCTCACAGGGGTGTGCTTGAGACCTAGGGCTTTCTAAGAGTGGCACATGTAGGTCCAAATGCACATATTTAATAAATCAAATTAATATACATTATTATCAAGTATACTATGCAAATAAAACCTAAGGATAAATACTTAGTGTGTATGTATATGAGATAGATATATATATATATTTATACAATTATACAGTATCTCACAAAAGTGAGTACACTCCTCATTTTTGTAAATATTTTATTATATCTTTTCATGTGACAACACTAGAGAAATGACGCTTTGCTACAATGTAAAGTAGTGAATGTACAGCTTGTATAACAGTGTAAATTTGGTGTCCCCTCAATATAACTCAGCACACAGCCATTAATATCTAAACCTCTGGCAACAAAAGTGAGAACACCCGTAAGTGAAAATGTCCAAATTGGGCCCAATTAGCCATTTTCTCTCCCCGGTGTCATGTGACTTGTTAGTGTTACAAGGTCTCAGTTGTGAATTTGGTGTTATCTCCCTCAATCTCTCATACTGGTCACTGGAAGTTCAGCATGGCACCTCATGGCAAAGAACCTGAAACTGAGCTGCAGCACGATGGCAAAGACCATGCAGCTGTTTAACAGGGCAGGTTCCACTCAGAACAGGCTTCAACGTGGTCGACCAAAGAAATTGAGTGCACGTGCTCAGCGTCATATCCAGAGGTTGTCTTTGGGAAATAGATGTATGAGTGCGGGGGTCAGCCTGTCAATGCTCAGACCATATGCCGCACACTGCATTGAATTGGTCTGCATGGCTGTCATCTCAGAAGGAAGGCCCTTCCAAAGATGATGCACAAGAAAGCCCGCAAACAGTTTGCTGAAGACAAGCAGACTAAGGGCATGGATTACTGGAACCATGTCCTGTGGTGGGTGAAACAAAGATAAACTTATTTGGTTCAGATGGTGTCAAGCGTGTGTGGCAGCAACCAGGTGAGGAGTACAAAGACAAGTGTGTCTTGCCTACAGTCAAGCATGGTGGTGGGAGTGTCATAGTCTGGGGCTGCATGAGTGCTGCCGGCACTGGAGAGCTACAGTTCATTGAGGGAACCAAGAATGCGAACATGTACTGTGACATACTGAAGAAGAGCATGATCCCCCTCCTTTCGGAGACTGGGCTGAAGGCAGTATTCCAACACGATAAAGACCCCAAACACACCTCCAGGATGACCACTGCCTTGCCAAAGAAGCTGAGGGTAACGGTGATGGACTGGCCAAGCATGTCTGCAGACCTAAACCCTGTTGAGTATCTGTGGGCCATTCTCAAATGGAAGATGGAGGAGCGCAAGTTCTCTAACATCCACCAGCTCCGTGATGTCATCATGGAGGAGTGGAAGAGGACTCCAGTGGTAACCTGCGAAGCTCTGGTGAACTCCTGCCCAAGAGGGTTAAGGCAGTGTTGGAAAATAATTGTGGCCACACAAAAATATTGGTACTTTGGGCCTAAATTGGGGGTGTACTCACTTTTGTTGCCAACGGTTTAGACATTAATGACTGTGTGTTGAGTTATTTTGAGGGGACAGCAAATTTACACTGTTATACAAGCTGTACACTCATTACTTTACATTGTAGCAAAGTGTCATTTCTTCAGTGTTGTCACATAAGAAAAATATAATAAAATAATTTAAAAAATGTGAGGGGTGTACTCACTTTTGTGATATACTGTGTGTGTGTGTGTGTATATGTATATAATATGTATGTATATATTGTAAGGGGGTTAGCTCGGCAGCGGGTGTGTGTGACCCCCCCCCCGGAAGGATTCATTGCACAATTTAGGCACAGCAAGACAGCAGTTGTAGTTGAAATCAACAAGGCAGTTTATTACACCAGGGCTTGACAAATTTGCCTTGAATCTAGGAGCCAGCTGAAAAAGTTAGGAGCCAGTTTTTTATAGCGTAGTGTGGGGTTGTCAGCGCCAGGGGTAAGACAAGTAATTTGTGCCCCCCTAACCCCAACTTACTCACAGCAGAGCAGCCAGTCAATAACTCCACCATTACATCAGGGTTATAGGCTGGCCAGAAAGAGTGACACTAAAAAATCTGTTATGGGGGAAACTCCTTATTATGCCGAATGCATCGTGACTGCGGCATGTAAAACACCCTCATCTGCTGCCTAATGGAGCTTAAAGGTGGCAAAAACATGTCTCTACTGCACATTATTACCACCCAACTTGCACATCTAAACAAAGCCTTAGTGACATTGTAAATAAAATACAAAAAAAAGGTGAAAAGTATTCCAGCGCTGCTGATCTTCTGCTGCCTCTTTGCAGCCACTTCCTGCCTACATGTGTGTCCCCCACAGTGACTTTTCATTGCTCTGGTGGGTTTCCGGTCACCATGAAATACTGGAGCCCAGCTGCACATAGAGTTGTAATTGTTGATGGTACACAGGGCTTTATCACAATTTTGTT
>BLSH010389319.1:131560-145560 GCA_018402905.1 Glandirana rugosa
TATATGTCTATCTAGGGTTTTGTACTTTTGTACTTACATTAGTGTATTTTCATACAGACGTTCAGTTTTTTTGTTTTTTGAAAATGCCCCTTAACCACATATTTATCTTATTTACATCTGATTTCGACAGGTTATGGGGTATATGATCGATTTTTCGTGTGTACTTTTATCAGTGTGGCCCCCTTGCTTGTAATTTGTGGGTGTGGGCGTTAGCACGCTTTGACACGCTTTTTCCTCTTCTTCGTTGGTATTACTATGGGGCTTTCTCAGTTGTCCCTTTCCCTTCCCATTTCCTTTGTTAAGGTGTGTGAGTTATTGTCAGTTCCCTTGGTTGACCATTTTTTACGGTTATATACACCCAGGTTGATGTTTGCTTTATCATGGGTCTTCAGGGTGTGGACAGTTTCTCACACACGAGACATATCTTTATAGCTGAAACCTCTCCTGAGTGTGGGTGTTTAATGTTCGTTCCCCCGGTGTGACTATTTTCATGTGTGCTTTTTAGCTAGTATATGGGGTATTGGACAGCTTTAGTCTACATTTATTCTATTTATACACCAATTCCCCGTAAAAGTTTTTTGTTTTTTTGACTTGCAGACATACTTTTATGTGATTACATTCATGTTTTCATGTTTTGGGATCTATCTGTATATTAGTGTTTTCTACGCAAGTTTTTTGCTGGGGGTTTCCTCTGTTCTTAACTTCCTTTTAACATCCCCCCCCCCCCCACCTTACCCCACGTACAATCTTGGTGGTCATTTTGGTGTTACCATGCCTCATTTAATTATGCATGGGTGAGTTATAGGAGTCTTTTCGGCTCCAGTTGTCCCCTAATAAGCATGTCATTCATACACAACCTTTTGATCACTAGTATTGTTCAGCTAGATGGGATGGTGTTTGTTTAAGGTTGGTTCAGACAAATAGTGCCCTGCTGTTATTAATACAGTTATGTTAATGCATCCTTTTTTGTTATTTTAGTTTATTTTATATATATATTATGTTACAACTTTCTTTTTCTTTCTGGTCTTAATATTGTGGGACGTCCGATCATTCAGGGGGCATATCCTGACATTTTTCAGTTTTCAATCTTGGCCTTTGCTTTTTTTTTTGCACATAATACCGGCCATATACTGATTGGTCTTTTCTTGCCGGCTGGCTGTCAATGGAGCTTCCTTTGGATTGGCCACTGATTGATTGAATTGCTCTCACCTAATTGTTTAATGTTGCATATATATATACATTCTGCATGCTGTATACATCGGGCTATGACTAAACACCGCTGACTGGTGTGAAACGCGTCAGCCTTGCTGGGACCTGTAGTCCACCGGAGCATGCCTATGGTTTTTTAATAATAAAGGAGATCGTATGGAGTAATGCCATCCAGCCTGGTTTTTTCCTCACAATAATCAGAGGGTTGTTATGTTAGGAGAAAGTGTGTGTGTGTTTGAAACTGCATTAAAGAGAGTGTCAGCAGGTTTGCTGTACAGACAACATCATCCAGATAATAATGCCAAGATGTCCATTGCATAGCATAAGATCAAAGATTAACTATGAAGTAAATTCCCAGCAGTTAATCCACAAGTATCCCCAGAGGAGCCCAAGCCTACTCCAGCAACCTTATAGTGACCCAGGGACCCACTATATGGCTGCAAATTTTGTGAACAGGTGCTCATGTCCATCCTGCTAAAACCATTCCACATGGACCCCAGTGCAATGGGTCCTGCGTATCGCCAAAAAAAAAAATGTCATCATATTTGCCACCCAGCCTTTTTCAGGTGTGGAAAGATGTAACTTAACTAAATACATCATCCCTTAGCCAATCTCTTTATAAAGAAGTAGGCCCAACGTTCCATAAATCAGTAGTTTAGGTTGAGCTTGTGTGCTCTGTCAAGGTGTTTATGTGGTTGGGAAAGTGGAGCCCCCTAGGTGCAGGGAGAGTTACCTGACCGAGCTGAAGTGAAAGTAATGGATTTTCCATCTGGTGTAAATTTACGAAGCACGGCTGGGTAGTTAAGTGCAAAGTTCAGCCAGTTATTCACTAGCAGTTGGCATACACCATTGATTTCTTGTACTTTCTTTGCAAGGTCTGCGGAATAATCTTCAAACCACAGCTTGTAGCCCTCTGCTACAAGGTTGCACTGTGTGTTTTGTAGGCCTGTAGAATAAGGGATCTCTAAGAAATCCAGATAACGCACCATCTGTGGACAGTTTTAATACCCTGATTCGGGAACCCCAGTCTGTGCTTTTGCTACTTTGCACACTGTATTGAGACCCAGGGCATGGAGGATATTCTGGGAGCATAGTTTAGGGATTTCCCCAGAGCTGAATGATTCTACTAGGTCTATAATGCTTAAATAGTTTTCTTGACCTATGTTTAAAGTCATCTAACTAATCTGATAAATAATTAGTTGCCATTTCTTTTACTTTCACTTACCACCTGCTTTCACTGACCACAGATGCGGGGGCATCTATTACTGTGACACTGCAGCGTTTTTTACTCCCACTGACTGTTGATGCTGGGGTATGCTTATACCCACTGTCCAATGACATGGATTTTTTTTTTTTTTTTAATCTTACTGACCACAGCCTGGTCCCTAAGCAATGTGATGGGCAGTGAACTGACCCTTTGTTTAAATCGTTTGGGGACCCCTGCTCTGCTATTGCATTGTATTTTCAATTTCAGGCCTGAGGTGTGTTTTATATAGTCACAGGGGAAGGTAAATCTCAAGAATCTCTGAAAAGAACTACAAATGATTTATCAAGTGTAACAGTTCACACATCCTGTTTGCTATTAATACCGCAGTCCTCCTTTAATGGAAACCCGTACGGAGACCACTCTTGCCAGTCCATTTTGAAAATATTGGTTATTTGGCTACCATGCCAGATTGGTTGCTTCATTACTGTCCCTCTTATTCATTGACCCAGGACAAGCATGCAGATCAGAAGTTCTTGCCTCACTCTAACTCTCCTTATCTGCATGTTATTTCTTGGTCAGTAACTGAGAAAATATTGAAGTTTTTTTTTTGGAAGAAATTCAGCACTGGTAACCTCCTCGATTTTTCTCAGCACAGGTTTCTCTTAAGTATTTAGCCTTTTAGTTTAGAAAATATTGTTGGTTCATTTTTCTTATGCCATTGTGTGATTCATATATATCGTGTATGTATGTGTGGATGTGAGTTGGGGACCTTAGATTGTAAGCTCCTTGAGGGTAGGGACTGATGTGAATGTACAATGTATATGTAAAGCGCTGCATAAATTGACAGTGCTATATAAGTACCTGAAATTATAATAATCATCATAATCATATCGTTCCAATATTTTATTCTTATTTCAGATCAAATGGCAAAGTAGCTGATCTTTCATTCACCATAACTTTAGCAGATTATGGGCTTGTGAAGGTACGAGAGGTGGTCGTTTCAGAGTCATCTCAGGTATTGGTTTATAAAAAGCCACAATGTATAATTCTCTACCATTATTATTGTTCCATTCTGTCATGGTAAATACCTGTTAATATATAATGACTTGTTTTTAAATCTCTAGAGTTCAGCTGTTCAGAATCCTCCTGCTCCTCCAGTACAGCCTCCAGCAGAACCTGTAGCAGAACCCCGTGAGACTCTTGAGTACAAAGCTGTTCTGCAGCTGGAAGCATGGAAAGAAACCCAAGAGGAAATATTTGCTAGCCAGGTAGCTGGGAGTATAAATCTAACATTTTATTTTCAGTGCTAAAATGTTATGCAAAGGTGCAGCTGTTGCCTATAGCAACCAGATTGTTTGTTTTGAAACGTAATTCCTGTTGGCAATGGAAGTTTGCAGTTCTCATAACGTTAAAAAGAAGGTTTGGGACTTTAAATGAGACGTGGGTCGCACATCTCCACCCCTGATACTGGTAATAAAAGAGGAGGTTTGGGACTTTGAGTGAGGTGGGCTAGCGAGACCAAAGGATCAGTCAAGCTTAAACAATTATATCATTATTGATGGCGTATGGATACAATCATATAGTATATGCCCAAAAGTTGTGGGCTAGCATAAATCGCATAAGCAACATTCACGATCTATAAACCATGTCACAACCACATGGGGGTGAAACCCAATGGTGCTGATATAAAACAAGCCTATAAATGTCATGGTCTCTGGTCACTGGTAAACAGGTACTTGTATAAGGAGATTGGTGCATGTCGTAAGCCTGACACATTTCATATGGATGCACACTCTTCAGGGGCAAAGCACAGAGATCTACAAAAAATATATACATATAGAAGACAATATATCAGTGCAGATGCATGAGGCATAATAAATGAATGATTTTAAGTTGAAAGCAGGGAAAAATGACCACTCCTTGTCACAAAAAATATATGTATGTACTTGCATGCCAATGGAGAGCACACCACATGGGACCCGGAGGCACCGACCGTCCAAGACTTACATTACGGGAGCTGAAAAGGGAGGCCGCTCTTCTTTAGAGGCTAAATTTCAATAGGTAAAGAGGGGCATTCGCGCTCTCAATCTCAAGTACACCATGTTGTATCCTGCCCGCCTCTGGGTGGAGGAAGACGGTCGAGCCCATTTCTTTGGGGACCCCGCTGTGGCCGTTGACTGGCTGGACCGCTGCACGGACTAGGCCTGGACCCCGCTGTGTAACGAGGCTTCGGAATCTGGAACGCACGCACCTCAGGTACTGTTTCCACTGGTATTCCTCTTCCTGACTTTGTGTGTGCTCCACAGTAATGGGTCACTACCCCACGAGCCCGCTGTATAACTGACTGTATACTTCTCTCCTTGGGCGGTGACCCCTCACTATATGGAATCATTGGCTACACCTACACCGGTGATGGTGCTGGTCTCTCCCATGACTAATAAGGACCGGGACTAATACTTGATGACCTGGATCCGGCATACGATTTTACGGAGCCACTGCGGATTGCACTGACACAGCAGTCTATTTGACTAACTTGTTTTCCAGAAGATATGTCGCCCCCACGGAGCTGTACAGTCTTCTTTTTCCTTTTTCCTTTTCTTTTTTTTCTTTTGCAGTTTTGTCTAGACTCTCCTGTTAATTCCTTACAATGTTCTGGTTTGCTACCATTTGCAGAAGTCTATAAGCAGAGTACCTCCAGCCCCACTAAAGGACTGGAAGACTGTTTTTCAAGTTTTTGGTTTGGGTATTATTCTCTCATATGGAGTTCCAGATGTAGAGCTGGGAGGGGAGAGTTTATGGGAAAGTTTACCGGTTAAATGTGATTGCAACATGGTACTCTTGCGGTACATAGTCAAAAATAATGAAGCATATTGCATGGAATATGATATATATAACTGGCTAGAGGGCCTGCTGCGGCAGTGCACTGTATATGCCCTGCTGACCCGTCTTCTGCCATGCTCCCAGGACATAGCACTTAAAGCTCACTCATGATCCACTCTACTTACCTGGAACGTTCGCGGGGTAAGGGACAAAATTAAGAGGACTGCGGTTCTCGCTTTTATTAAGGCGTAGCAGGCCGACATAATTGTCCTGACAGAGACACATTACGGGATCGCTGCAAATGGCACTGAAACACCCTTGTGTGGGCTGGTTATACCACTCCACTCACACACAATACTCCCGGGGGGTCTCTATTCTAATTAGGAAAAATGTCCCCTTTGAGCTTATGCTGGTACAGACGGATCGGCAGGGCAGGTTTGTGTTTTTGAATGCAGCCCTCGGGGGTAGCTCGGTGTTGACACTTGCATGCTATATTCCACTGCCCTACAGCTCTGAGGTGGTGCTAGAGGATCTAGCCTTCATGGCTCAATATCGCGCAACGGCAGCCATATGGATGGTCGATTTTAACATAGCGATGGACCCAGGTTTAGACGGGCTTAAATCAGCAGAGGGACAGCCATGGTCTTCCCTTCCCACTAGGTTTAGCAGACTGATGATGGACTTCGCCCGCACTGACACCTGGAGATAAAAATTCCCATTGTCCCAGGCTTACTCCTGTTTTTCGGCCACCCACGGCACCATGTCCCGGATTGACCTAATCTTAATATCTAATAGCTTACTTCCTAACTTACATAATGCGGGATTTGCTAACAGGGTGCTGTCAGATAACTCCCCATACTGGGTTACTCCTTAACTTATATGTCAATGCACCTGGGGGTCAGTGGCGGTTGAATCCATACTGGCTCAAGGCACTGGAGGATCAGACAGATATACCCTCGGAGCTAGATTATTTTTTCACCAGTAACCATGACACAACGGTTGGGAATGTCTGCGAAACCTTTAAGCTCCATGCATGTACCCTATTGTCCACCCGTATTAACAGACATAAGCGGACCACCAAGCAAATACTACAGCAGGCCACCGAACATTTGCAAGCACTACAGGACCAGTTTGTGCGGGACCCCTCCCCACAAAATCATGACAACCTTCAGCTTCACACCCGGGCGGTTACACTGCTCCACATAGAGAAGGCCAAACAACGTATTCTTTACCAAGATGTGTGTATTCGAACATGGAGAGAGGGCGGGCAAGCTATTGGCCTATCTGGCTCATCTAGATGGCACACCCCCCATAGTAGTATCCCAAAGGGGAGAGAATAAAGAACTTATTACTGCCCCAAACTTGGTTGGTTCTATGGATAGAACAGAACATACTATACTCAAACCAGCTTTTTACGCCAGACGGCCCCAAACCCTTCCAGACACTCAAGGAAGAATACACTCTCCCTAATAACCTACTGTTCAGGTACCTACAACTCCAACACGCGTTGCAAGCCCATTTTCCCACTGGTTATCCTCAATTAACTACTCCCCCCGTCTTGCCTATTATCAGGAGAGACGATCCATCACAGTTGATTTCCAATCTCTACTATGCAATACGCCTCCCCGATAATACCACTCGGGCATACAGGCTTAAGGCCAAATGGGAGACAGACCTGGGCAACATGGAGGATGAGGACTGGGGGGAGATTATGGAAGGCGCAAGATTGTTGTCCCCTAAGGTATCAGACCAGCTTACGCAACTGTACATCATGCACAGAGCCTACCTTACACCCTATGGTATGTCCCAATTTCAAAGGTACAGGAACCCTTCATGCCCTTGGTGGGGAATGCCCCCAGGGACATTTTTCCACCTGATGTGGTCTTGTACGGTCATACAATCCTACTGGATGCAAGTAGTCTGATTCCTCCTGACTTGGGATGTCCAGCGGTGTCCGACCCTAAACTATGTATACTAGGTTTGCTCCCCGATTTGGATACGGATAAATATACAGCAATATTTTTGAGAGAGACATTATAAATCGTTAGGAAAACTATTGCTAAAGTGTGGATGCAGCCAACCCCTCCAGGATTTCGGGATTGGATTCGGGAACTAAATATGGTATTGCCATATAAACTGATATACGAACATAGAGGATGCCCTCTCAAATATTCCAAAATATGGGACAGGTGGCTGTCTAATTCGGATACTTGCACCAAATAAAATATGAACCGTAGCAATAGCTAACCATATCATTGTATTTGTTCAGAAAGCATTTGATTGTGGTCTTGCATGATGAGAGTCAATATATGCTTACTAACACCTTACCATGTTGTAAAGAAATCTGAGATTAATGTCAATGACAATGTATTACTTCTATGCATAATCTATATAAACCGGATTTTTTGATCAAAAAAAAAATTAGTAGCAATTAAATCACATCAGATCATGCATACATTGAACATGCATAAAATAAAGTCCATAAATATGTTGCCAAGTGATCGAGGGATAGAGGAACTGGTGTGCAGTAACTACTTAATGGTGTCCCTCATTCCAACCACCTTGACCATGTCTAATCACAGCGTGAGACCCGCTCTTTTATGGGTATGCACTCACCAGACTTAAAAACTTTTTAGGCCTTTCTGTTACTTAAAGTAAAGACATTAAAGCTCTCCTTTCGTCCTCTGCAATATCACTATGTTTAAGAAAAGCTCCACATAGCGTAGTACAGTTTCAAACCCTTTATTGGATGCCCCCATAAAATCTCACAAGATAAAAGCATGTCACAGCACAGTATGGATCAACTGATAAGTACAGGGATCCCGGGTTCGGTCTCACCCAGTGAGCCTGTCCGTGCTGGGCGCCCTCCGTAGAAGTTGGAATGACGTAACGCGTAAGGGCGTGCTCATGCTGAGACCGGAAGTGACGACGTTGATGCAAGGTTCGTTCGGAGGACTAGGGGACGGGAGAACGCTGCCGGCACGGGCAGGCTGGCTGGGTGAGACCTGACCCGGGATCCCTGAACTGATCAGCTGATCCATACTGTATTGTGTGCAGTGACCCATGTGGTTGTGACATTGTTTGTTTTATATATTGTGAATGTTGCTTATGTGATTTATTTATGCTAACCCACAACTTTTGGGCATATACTATATGATTGTATCCATACGCCATCAATAAAGATATAATTGTTTAAACTTGACTGATCCTTTGGTCTCGCTAGCCCACTGCACTCAAAGTCCCAAACCTCCTCTTTTATTGCAGTTCTCATAAATCCGTCCCAGAGTATTGGAATGCCTTGGCATTTGACATACTTTGTGGTTATTTATTTTTTCTGCATCATCTATTAAGGCATACAGTTTGAGGATAATGAGCAACATAGAGTTAAACTGACACCTACTGGAGAAATGGAAACTAGGCACATAGAAAACGGAAGGCCTTCTGCTATATTTTTTTCTTGAATTGGAATAATTTTTCTACCATCAGCAGCTGCTGGTAGATTCGATACAGATATTGGAAATCCTGAGAGTATTTCCAGTTGGTAAACAAGCACAAGTTTTCCCAAGTCATTAAGTATACTGGTGGCAACCCTTCTGTTTCCAGTTTTCATGGGACTCTGCTTTCAGCCTAAGACTGTATAATTGGGGATTCCTTGTGGGTCATTAGGACAAAAGCTATGGCAGTTTTGTCTCCATCTCTGAAAACTTACTTTTGTGAGTGGATATAGCAGGCTATGTTTGGCGTTTATTAAAACGGAGCTCCACCCAAAAGGGGAATTTTCGCTTTACTGCTCCTGGGGGGAGCTTGGCACAGGAAAAGATTGTGCTTTTTGCACTTTTTGTTCTTTTTTTCTCTTATGTTCACTTACAGACGCAGCCCTTCTTTTGACAAGTGGGTTATATGCACATCCTACCAGGAGTAGACCTAGGCAAATAGAAAGAAAGCAAGCTGACCCCTCCCAGGGGGCCGTCCTTTCTCTCACATATAACCCCCCCCCTGCTGTGCATAGCATATCCGTTTTATTATGCCTAGTGCAAGGAGTTAGACCTGGTTCCCTTATGGGACCTGCGGTTTTTTTTTTGTGCTACCGCTTTTTTTTTCTCAAGCTTTCTGATGAAGACTGCTATCAAGAAGCCGGCTGGGGCATAGAGGATATCCAGAATCCTGTACTTTCCCCAGTGCGGCCGACCGATGCGAGCTAACCCTAGCCATGGCAGGGTCCGCCGCATCGTGCCCGTTCCGTGCGGGTGGCCAGTGGGTGACCCCCACTTGCTCCCAGTGACCGGACCTTGTTCCCGTCCAGGGGCCTGTGGCCTGCAGCATCCCTCTCCGGCAGGGGCGGAAGGCCTGCAACCGGGTGGCTACCCGCTACGCCCGTCGGACTGGTGAGTGACCCCCTCTCCCCCCCCTAGGGGCGCGGAGGGGGGGTGGGCTGAGCGCTTGTGGCGGTTGGGCTGGCCGGTGGAGGGTCTCTGATCTAGGGCAGGTTTCCCTTGGGTGTTTTCGCCCCCCTCATACACCCCTTCCCCGCACCCCACGCTTAGAAGCCGCCATGCGGCGGATCGCCGCCATTTTGCCGTAGCCGCGGCCATTTTGTTGGGGATTTTGACCTCTAGTGTCGAGCGGTGGCCATTTTGCCATAGTCGCGGCCTGTACATCAGGCTTTTGGCCTCGTGTGACCGATCGGTGGCCATTTTGGATGTGCCTGGGGAAGGAAAAAACGTGCGTTTTGTAGCCGATGCTTCCTCTTTCACCCTGGAACGGCGTGGATGGCACAGGCGGCGCAGGCTCTCTGACTGGCGGTCACTAGCACTCCTACTGGGATGCAGCGCTTTGAGAGGCAAAAAAGAGCAAGTATAGCTGGGCTCTCCCTGGGGTGCTGATTGCGGTGGGTGCAGTCCTCCTGGGTTTTTCTCCCCTGGTTGATCTGTGGGGCTGCATTGTGGGGGTGTCAGGTCCCTTCTGTTATCAGTGTACGGGGCGCAATGGTGGCTGAACCTGCGGGTCCCTCCAAGGAGGAGCCATAGGCGGACGGAGGCTGTGTCCAAGGCACTTTACTTGCTGGCGGGATCATCCATGAGACCGGCTCTGGCGTCAGCTATGGCAGCGCAATCTCTTACTGAGTGTGCGACTGAGTTGCAAAATGACTTGAATGGCAGAACGCCGCTTGAGGCGTCGCAGCGAGCAGACCATCTGATAAAGGGTCTTCGGTACCTGTGTGACACAGCTCTGGACCTGCTTCCCATGTTGTCCAAAATGTCTGTTTTCGCAGTCATTATCAGACGGGTTCTGTGGTTACGCTCTTGGTCGGGTGACCATGCGTCTAAGAAGGGTCTCACGGATCTCCCTTTTCAGGGCGGTCGGCTCTTTGGGGCGCAGTTGGATGAAATCATTAAGAATTTCACTGGGGGGAAGAGTGCTTTCCTCCCGGAGCCCAGGCGGCGGGAGTTCCGCCGTAAGCAGGGTCCTGCTCCTTCGGGTCAGAAGAGGTTTTTTCGTGTGCTCGGTGCAGCGGGCAAGGGTTTGAGGCCCGGTAAGGCTACCTCGGGGCCGGTAAACGACCCTGGCAGCGCAAGAGCGAAAAGACAGAGGATAAGTCCTCCTCCGCATGATGGGCTGCTCCCACCCGACTCGTCGGTGGGGGGCCGACTTCTGGGGTTCGCAGACAGGTGGACTGCCCGCATTTCCGACCGGTGGGTGCAGAAAGTGGTGTCCTCCGGGTACAGGATGGAGTTCAGCACTCTACCCCCAGACAGGTTCTTCCCATCGAACTTGAGACTCCCTCAGGGGCGTCGGGAGGCCCTCCTAAGGGCTGTTCAGGCACTCTCTGACCAGCGGGTGATCGGGCCAGTACCTCCGTTGGAAAGGTTCCACGGTTTCTATTCAAACCTATTTGTGGTCCCCAAAAAGGGGGGGGGGGTCAGGCCAGTTCTGGACCTAAAGGCGCTAAACCACTTTGTGAAAGCGCAAAAGTTCAGAATGGAATCTGTCTGTTCGGTCGTGGCCGCCCTGCACCAAGGGGACTTCATGGCATCTCTGGATATCAGGGACGCCTACCTCCACGTTCCCATTTTGTCTCCGGCACCAGCGCTTCCTGCGCTTTGCGGTGGAAGATCTTCATTACCAATTCGTGGCACTTCCCTTCGGTCTGGCCTTGGCTCCTCGGGTATTCACCAAGCTGGTGACCCTGGTGCTGGCGCTGTTGAGACAGAGGCATCGCGGTGGTAGCTTACCTCGACGACCTACTCCTGAGAGCGGAGTCTGCCTCGGCTCTGGAGGAGAACGTGGCTATCACCATGGCCTCATTGAAGGACTTCGGCTGGCTGATCAACCTGCAGAAGTCGTCGTTGACCCCGTCCTGTCGACTGGAATATCTGGGTCTGATTCTGAACACGGGGCAGGCGAAGGTATTCTTACCTCCGGCCAAGTTACTGACTCTGCAAGCAGCGGTGCGTACCCTGCTGTCACACCAGTGGTCCTCGTTACGGTTCTGTATGCGGGTGTTAGGGCTCATGGTCTCGCTCGGCTCCTTCAGTGAGCGATTCTGTCACAGTGGGACAAGTCTCCGCTGTCCCTGGACCGGCTGATCAGATTGGATCATCAGACCAAGGGATCGTTGGCTTGGTGGCTTCAGACCCCGGCCCTGAAGTTGGGGGAAGTCTTTTCTTCCCCTGACTTGGTCGATAGTCACGATGGATGCCAGCCTATCGGGGAGGGGTCCTGGGGCAATTGTCTGCCCAGGGCCGTTGGTCGGCGCAGGAATCTCGCCTTCCAATCAATGTACTGGAGTTGAGGGCGATCAGGCTTTGCCTCTCCCACTGGACGGTAAGGCTGCGCGGCCTCCCAGTTCGAGTTCAGTCGGACAACGCCACGGCTGTGGCATACATGAGCCATCAGGGCGGAACAAGGAGCCCGGCAGCGGCTGCAGAAGCTGCTCTCATTCTGAGGTGGGCGGAACTGCACGTGCCGGCAATCTCCGCCATTTACATTCTGGTCGTAAAAAAATTGGCAGGCGGACTTTCTCAGTCGCCAGACGCTGGATCAGGGGGAATGGTCCCTACATCCAGAGGTGTTCCGCCAGATTTGCCACAAGTTTGGGCACGCCAGACATGGGCCTCATGGTGTCCAGGTTCAATCACAAGGTGCAGACCTTCGTATGCAGGACAAGGGACCCGTTGGCGGCCGCCACAGATGCGTTGGTAGCGCCGTGGGGTCGGTATCGGCTCCTGTATGCCTTCCCTCCCATCAAGCTCCTACCGCGGTTACTACACAGGATAGAAGTGGAGGGGATTCTGAGAATCCTGGTGGCTCCAGATTGGCCTCGGCGTCCTTGGTACGCCGACGTGGTGTGAATGGTGGCATATGTCCCCTGGCGTCTTCCGCTGCGGGAAGATCTCCTGTCACACGGACCCATTCTGCACCCTGCTTTTACCCTCTCTGGCTTTGATAGCTTGGCTATTGAGTCCCAGGTGTTGAGGGATAGGGGTGTTGCTGACTCCGTGATCCCTACCATGCTTAACCACTTCCTTACCGGCGTATAGTAAATATACGTCGGCAAGGTGCACTCCCCATCCTAAGTGGACGTCATATGACGTCCTCTTGTTTTCGCCGCTTTGCGGGCCCCCAGGGGCCCGCATCGCGGCGATCGGGGACCGGCCATGTCCCTCGGGACCCTGGTCTTCCGTGATGGGGGTAAAGAGCCAATAAAATTGGCTCTTTACCCCGTGACCGGCTGTGTCCTATCACAGCCGGTCACGAACGACAACAATGACATAGCGGCGTGCACGCCGCTCGTGCGCGCCCCCGGGGGGCGGGCTTGTCCCTCGGACAAAGCCCAACCCCGATCACGGTAAAGAGCCAATAATATTGGCTCTTTACCACGTGACCGGCTGTGTCCAATCACAGCCGGTCACAAAATGACGGGAATCCGCGGTAACGAGCTGTTACCGGGTTCTCCTCTTCACGCACCGATCGTGTGTGAGGAGGAGATAGCGGTAACAGCTCGTTACCGCCTACTGTCAGCACCAAGCACACTGATTGCCCCCCCTTCCAATAAAGAGGACCTGTCACCACCTCATCAGAGTACCTGTCACAGCCCATCAGAGTACCTGTCACCTGTCCATCAGAGTACCTGTCACCTGCCCATCAAAGTACCCGAGTACCTGTCACCTGCCCATCAAAGTACCCGAGTACCTGTCACCTGTCCATCAAAGTAGCCGAGTACCTGTCACCTGTCCATCAAAGTACACGAGTACCTGTCACCTGCCCATAAAAGTACCCGAGTACCTGTAACCTGCCCATCAGAGTACCCGAGTACCTGTCCCCTGCCCATAAAAGTACCTGTCACCTGTCCATCAGAGTACCTGTCACCTGCCCATAAAAGTACCCGAGTACCTGTCACCTGCCCATCAGAGTACCTGAGTACCTGTCACCAGACCATCAGAGTACCCGAGTACCTGTCACCAGTCCATCACAGTACCCGTCATCAACCCATCAGAGTACCCAAGTACCTGTAACCTGCCCATCAGAGTACCCAAGTATCTGGCACCTGCCCATCAGAGTACCCAAGTATCTGTCACCTGCCCATCAGAGTACTCGAGTACCTGTCACCAGTCCATCACAGTACCCATCATCAACCCATCAGAGTACCCGAGTGCCTGTCACCAGACCATCAGAGTACCCGTGTACTTGTCACCAGCCCATCAGAGTACCCGAGTACCTGTCACCAGCCCATCAGAGTACACGAGTACCTGTCACCAGCCCA
>BLSH010389319.1:183865-199427 GCA_018402905.1 Glandirana rugosa
ACAGGGATGACCAACATCATCGCTGGGTGACGATACGAACAAAATCGGATAAAATTCGTAGATGTGGACATGTTCTGATCCACTTGACATGATAAAGAACAGAATAGGAAACTATGCTTAATCTCAAACTTATTTTTTTTTATTTTTTTTTTTCACTTTAAATGACTTTACCAAATACTATACTCCTAGTAGGATGAGCATAACCCCATGTGTCATAAGAAGGCTGCGTCTGTCAGTGAACTCAGAGAAAAGGATTTTACGGTAAGTTATACAAAAAATCCCTTTTTTCTGTATTTACTCAAAATGTTCTAATGCACCACATCTAAGGACTAGTAAGATGTTATTACTTTTTTTTTTGTTCTTGGGTTTAGTTATCTTTTTGACATTGTGTATCATAAACCATTTCAGTAAATTTCACTTTTTTTTTTTATTTTTTTTTATTCAAACTCTAATTCGTATCAAAGGATAAGACAAGAAATAGTACAGTTCACCTAGTCTTGTACAGGTGTAGATGCTTAAAATAGGCTAAAACAAGCATAGCAGTGGGTCGCTACTACAACCAGTAGGGACAATGCAAAACAGAGAATTAGAGCAAATAGCAGTTCTTCTCATATTAACAAGTATTACAGGACATATAACACCAACATAAGCAATAAAAGAGCCCCATACAACAGGTTGGAACATCTAATATACAGTACATTCTAGAGGAGGACCAACAGCACTCACATCTGTAACAGTCTATCCATCACTAATTGCAAGGGGCCAGTCCAGGTGTATCTAGCCAACCCTGCTGGATGAGGAGGCTATCCAGTACCTAGCAATCAGTTTTCTTTCTAAATACATTTATTTTATCCTTTGTTGCATCTCATAACTGTTGATCGCATGCAGCTTCTTTTCAGTACCTTCCCGTGTATATGCTCTCCATTGATAGCTGCATGGCATTTGTTCGAATGAATTTCCTGATGGTGGTAATAATAGACCATGCCTGCGTAAGGTGTGTTATAACGGCCACTTTTAGCCTGAAAACGTTGTGACCGTGACAATGTAGGAACACATTTGGGAGACCGAAACAGTGAGCTGTCACCCTATAGCAGGAAGTGCCTGAACCTGTACCTACATTTTTTTTAAAGGAAGCTGCAAATTTAACAAATATTGAAATGGGTATTTAAAATTTCAAATAAAGCTGACCACACACTGATAGCAAGTGCCATCTGAATTTTTAGCAGTTTGCGCGCCCTACCACCCCCCCCTTCTTGTTTGACAGAAGTCAGTCATGTGATTGAAGGGACATTTTGGAAAATGTTCCTCTATCAGCATCTGCAGCCGCTGAACAGTGTATTCTGACAACGTCCGGGGGCAGCTGTCAGAATAGATTGTCCTGGTGAGGGGATTCTTCCATTCACTTCTTTGAGTGGGTAAAGGAATCCTTGTGTTGCAGTATTTTTTTTTTTTTTTCAAAAAAACTGTGTATGGCCAGCTTAAACAGGAAATAGTTATTGGTCCTGTAGAGTGATTGACTGTTCATTGCAAAATGTGTTGATTAATCCAATATTTTGTCACATAGTTCCAAAAACTTTTAATACATAAGGCAAGGCCATAAATAAACAGGCAGAAAACGCCCTAAGAACAATGGTCAGGGCTATTTGTGGCTGCCCATGCACAATTTATATGAGTGCTTCGATATGGCTTCTAATTATTAAAGGATAAGTTCACCTTTTGAAACATGTTACATGTTCCACCCGTATTTAGGGTGGAACATTTTCTAACTGCTAACCCCCCCCCCCCATGATGGGGGAGCAGGGATCTTCTCCAGGTGCCCGCTATCACTATTTGAAGGTAATATGGCTGTGTGACTTGAACTACATGGACCGTCAGCTTTTGCAGCTGACTGTTTGTAGTTCTGAAAGAACTGTGCTGATGAGCGGCCTCGTAGTTCATTCACAAGACCCGCAGCTTGTAAACAGCCAGCCCATATGCAGGTACGAACTGAAAGCTAGAGGGCTTGTCTGCAGGAGTCTGGCATTGCACCCCTGATCCACTGATCACAGGTACAATGCTTTCCAGGCTCCTTAGGGAGAAAATATTAAATGCACTTTTTTTTTCCTGCCAATATATGTGCAACTATTTTCTTTTCCAAAAGGTGAACATAGCCTTTAAGGATACAGCAAACTGAAAAAGGTGCTTTGTCAGAGTCGCCTATTTACAGCTGCATTTGTGATTTACCAGTAAGAGCCCCTTCACAACTTTCTGTTCTGTTTTTTTTTTTTTCATTAAGCCCTGAAAAATTGTCACATGTTAAGGCGTAGTGCAGTGACACATGGGAACATGTGTTTTTTTCCACAATAATGTGAAATGAACCTTTAAAGAGGTTGTAAACTCTTTAAAAAAAACAAACTGTAGGACAAAGGCATAATGAGCTAGTATGCATCACCTGCTAGCGTATTATGAAATTATTACCTTAGAGCGAAGCACGTACACTGCTGAGACGGCTGACATCTTGCCCGGGGTTTCTTCCGTATTCGCAGGCTCCGGCACTGTGAGTGGCTGGAGCCGCGATGACCTCACTCCCACGGATGAGCATGGGAGCCACCGTTCATGGCACAGGGCTCAGAAGGAACAATACCTGTGGCCGTCCCTTCAGCGCGCATGCGCCAGTGATGTCACTGGCTGCATGTTATGTAAATATCTCCGAAACGGTACACATTTAGGAGATGTTTACACTACCTATAGGTAAGCCTTATTATAGATTTACCTATAGGTAAATGTCTGCAGAGGAAGTTTAGGTCCTCTTTGAGTGTTCACCTTTTCAGAAAAACTGGAAAGGTGAATGAACATTGTACACCCTCCCCCCACCTCAGTGTGCGGTGTATATATTTATGTAGGGGCTGAACTGTCTGTGCCCATAGTCTGGGGATCTGAAATCGCTATTCTTCCCCCTCTTCTTTCTGCTTTGTTTCCGGGATGGATCAGAGCGATGCTCTGTGACGGCACTGACCAATCAGAATTGCTCTGATCTGTCCTGGAAGTCCTGCACAGAGAAGAGTGAGACGAGGTAAACCTAAACTTTTAAGATTTAAATATTGTTGTGTGCACTGTTGCACAGCTGCAAACTGGCAATTTTATAAAAACCTTACACTTTCCAAGCTATGTATAAACATATGGTGGTCAACTTACCTGATGTAGGGGGCATTAAGTTTTGCCCTTGACATTATGAAAGGGCCGCACATAATGTTTAGTGAATGTAATGCTGCAGGAAACATTAAAAGACTGCAGATACTACCACAAGAGATTTCTAAAGCTGCAAACCTGCTACGTGTTGGAGAATGGGGGCAGACTTCATAGACTACTGATTTGTCCTGAGACTGCTGACAATCACTGCTTTTATTGCCCTTTACATATTCTTCCACATTTACAACCCCCTTAAAAATGACTTTTTAAGATTTTTCTTTCTTTCAGCATGATCCATTATAAATCATCGGGGGGGACATATAGAGAAATGACATTGACAGGACAGAAATAAGTAAGATGAAAAATCTACTAGACAGTCTAATAATTTTAGAGAACTATACACAGACAAATGTCTGTAGAGGCCTCCAGATAACACATTTTTGTGATGGCTAAACCCAAGAACAAAATGGCTGTACATTTTAGCATACCAGCCCTTGGATATGGTTTCTGCATTAGTTTTCTTTTTTTAGACTGGGTACATTTTCAGCAAATACAGAAAAACATGTTAATATTGAAGAAATGCTTTATCCCTTCATTTGAGCTGAACTGAAATCTAAAACAATAGTAATTGTTCTGTCAGCTATATTCGGTAAACTATAAACTCACCCACCTTCGTATAATGGAGAAGTAGGACAGGTTTGTAGTCCACAATAGGAGAGCAACCTAGGGTGAGGACGCTGCCCTTCCATAGAGTACAATACGTGATTGTAACCACCCTGTGACAGGAAGTGTGTTATTGGAAGGATCACCAGGTAAAAATAAAGGGGAAAAAGCATGAAAAAGGAAAACGAATGCAGCCACCAGATCTAAGGACTGGTAAACTGCAATATATGACATTTTTGTTTTGGGGTTTAGATGGGCTTTAAGTGTCCAAGGGTCACATGTTGGATACCAGAGTTTAAAATCCTCTGATTTTATACCATGAAAGTCTGTAGGCACAAACAATGATAAAATATTCACATAATTTGTTTGTAGATGACATTGATTTACTAAAACTGGAGTGTGCAAAATGCAGTGCATGATAGCCAATCAGCTTCTAACATCAGCTTGTTCAGTTAAAGGAGTTGTAAAGGCCAAAGGCTTTTTATCTTAATGCATTCTATACATTTAAGATAAAAAAAAAAGACCTTGTGTGTAGCAGCCCCCCCAGCACCCCATAATTACTTACCTGATCCCCTTCTCTCTGCAGCGATGTCCACTAGTGTCTTAGCTGTCCCAGAAACTCCTCCTGATTGGCTGAGACACAGCAGCGGCACCATTGGCTCCCATGGCTGGCAATCAAATCAGTCAGCCAATCGGGTGAGAGGAGGGGTGGGGCCGGGTCGGGGCTCTGTGTCTGAATGGATACACAGTGCTGTGACTCGGCTTGGGTGCCCCCTGTAGCAAGCTGCTGCCTGAGGGGGCACTCCTGAGAGGGAGGGGCCAGGAGAGCAGAAGAGGGACCCGAGAAGAGGAGGATCCGTGCTGCTCTGTGCAAATCCAACTGCACTGAGGAGGTAAGTATAACATGTTTGTTATTTACAAAAAACAAGCCTTTACAATCACTTTAAACTTTGACAAAAAAAAAACCTCAAAGCTGATTGGTTTCTATGCAGAGCTGCACCAGATTTTGCACTCTCCAGCTTTAGTAAATCAACCTCGCGTCCTAAAACAGGACTTTGGATTTGTCCTTTTTTATCTGTTTTCCACTGGAGCTTGATTTCCTAATTTCCCAGTTTGGTAGTAAGCCAAATGAAGGCCCGTTTAATAGTACTGCTAGTAAGATATGTATTTTAGGAGGAAATCCTAAAACTCCAGTGTGATAAAGCAGCAGTAACTAAACTGTCAGACGTAATAGCATTTAGTGAAGGGCTGTTTCTGCGTTTTATCTGCTGTCTGTGTTTTTCTATGTCACAAGGGAATAAATAACTTTTCACATTTGTTTCCTAAAAGCAGCTTTTTTCAGATTTGTCTTTTCTTTCCCTGTCTATTCTGCTTCAGTGAGAAGAGCTGTAATTTATGGTGGTAATGTTATTTTGATATCTGTTTAATGTCTATTTGTTCAAGGGCTAGGTACGGACATGCTCTGCATCTTTGGTTTGCTTATTTAAGTAGCTCATTTTAATGGATTTATATCAAGGCCTTCCTTTCTTTTTCCGCTTTTTAGCTTCAAGAGGCAGAACATAAGTTTAAATTACTGGACAAGGAGTTTCATCAGTACAAAGGGCAACAAAGCAGTAAACCAGAAATCCGATTGCAGTCTGAGATCAATCTTCTCACACTAGAAAAGGTAATATTGACTCCCTGGTCCCATGAATGAAACCTTTTTCTGCATATTTAAGGCTTCTTCTTTTAAAAGCAAATATTTGTTACAACAGTGAAGGTGTAGACTAGTAAAGGAGGTGATCATACACACTAGGAATTGGGTTAGAAAGACAAATGTCAACACACCACCTGTGGGCACTTGTTCGTGCTGGTGGGCTCCTAAACAAATGATAGGCTTGAATGCCAAGTCAGTGTGGGGGAGGGGAGGAGGATTGCAAACACAGTGCCAGCTTATCATGGGAAAAGGGTTATTGGACCAGCCTTTCTAACCTAAGAAGCAATTGGTGTTCAGATACCTGACCATAAAAAACATGGAGTGAGATTCTGCATTGTATACAGTATTTAACATGGATGAACTGGCAATATTGCACCTGTATTTCACAGACACCTTGTGATAGTGGAGATCCTTAGTTTAAATGTATTTCTTCCTCCAAATTAGAAATAATTATATACCAAACCCTAAGAGCTGCATAAACTCTACTTAGTTGACCACTGCTGATCTTATGCAAGTTGTAGTTTTTTTTTGCAAAGCCTGTTAAAGAAAAACTCTTCGACCTCTATTTAACTGCCTAAAGCATTTGTAAAGGTGTTTTTTTATTTTTATAATATAACAAACCTACAATGGTTTTGCACAGCGTGGCCCTGAACCTCTTCTTCTGGGGTCTCCTGCTGGCGCTCTCCTCTTCTCCTTTTCTGCGAGTATCTCCATAGCAAGCTGCTTCCTATAGGGGCACTTGTGCATGCAGGCTTCAAAGCCGGGCTGTGTGTGTCCATTAACAGGTTTTGTCATTGACGACAGCAGGGGCCAATGACTCCCACTGCCGTCAGAGCCTTTAGTGAGACCAGGAAGTGGTGAGAAGAGCTGAAGCAGACGTGCACTTCGTTGGATCGAGAAAGGACTCGGGGGAAGTGTTTAGGTGGAGCTGCTCATGAAAGGGATTTTTAAGCTCCCACACATAATATACCCCTTATGGACCAAAGCGCTGTGTGGATACATACATATACATATGCATACATTTTTTTTTAATTGCTTGAGTATAAATTGTAAAAAAATATATATAATAGCACCGCATGCTCCCAGCACAGAGACTAAACTGTCAGACAGCTTTCCGTCCCCACTAACAATCCTGATCATGTAACTATTGTGACGGCTTATCACAGTGGTGTCATGATCACTGATCCTTCCCGTCCCCCTGGGCATACAGGCCCTATTAAAGGGACACCAGGCAGATAGAAAGAACACAAATTAAGTTCTTTATTCATAAAGTCCAAGTTCACCCTGATGCGTTGTGAATGTGATGTGATTTCACAGTGCGATTTTCAAAGTTCGGTTTCTGTTGTGACAGGTGTGAATTTAATACGATTTCTGAGGGGTCTGGGCATAGCTGGAGATTAAATTTACACTGCACTCTCACTAAACTTGCACAGGACCCTTTTTGACCGGGTCAAATATGCACCGCATATATGTGAACAGCCTTAATTGGAAATAATGCTTTTTGTAGATGCCATGCGAATTTCTTCTTTTCGGATCGCATCTGATCCGCATAGAATTCACATAAGTGTGAACTGGCACTACTACATTGTTAAATGTATTTTCTTTCTCGTACATCACGGGACACAGAGCAGGCTATATATTCTATACGCACTGGGATTATATGCCACCTATAGGTGAATGGACACTGGCAAATCTAAACACAAACAGGAAGTTCCCCCTCCTATATAACCCCTCCCAACTTGGAGCACTTCATTTTTTCGCCAGTGTCTTGAAGGTGGATGGTCATTTCTACAGCTCTGTGGAGCTTTTATGCTGGTTCCCACACAGGTTCTTTTTAGAATCAGGGACAGCCTTCGTACCGGATCTATTTCAAACTGCTATTAAAGCTAAGATAAATGATACCTGGGCCTTGCTAAGAAGGTAGAAGAATATTGCGAGGTTTTGCCTGTAATGTGACCACATGTGGTACTGGACCCTGCGTACAAGAAAGCAAGCCTGGGATTCCAAAACCAAGGTACTCCTGCAGGGTGCTGTACAGGTCTAAGAAAGTGGACCCTCATACTATAGGGTACCCGGTCTTTGAAGGTCTTTGAGACAAAGCCCGCTGTGATAGGTGAAGGCCGCGCCTGCAGTCTCCTCCAGGCCCTTCTGCGGAAATGGTGAGTACTCCCTAATGGGGATAATGTTACTGAACCCAGCTGGCTTCCTGTAAACATAGGAAAAAGATTCTGGCTCCAGTGCTGGGCCATCTAAGGTCACGAGGGGTCCTAATAAGGGGATACCTGGATTACCTCTTGCTCAGAGTTTCGGTGCAGACTCGAGCAGAATGTGACCCTATCAATCCAGTTCCTGGAAAGCAGGGGTTGGGTCATGTATGTAGGGAAATCCTTACTAGACCCAGTTCAGTCTCTGGAATATATAGGTCTACAGCTAGATACAGTCCAGGAAAGGGTACTCTTACCGCTGAGAAAGATCAGAGAAATCAAGGCTCTGGTAAGCCAGGTGACGGCGATGAGACACTCTTCAGTTCACCTCTGTGAGGCTGCTAGGGAAGATGGTAGCCTCTTTCGAGGCAGTTTCCTATGCACAGTTTCACTCCAGGGTGCTTCAGCACAACAACCTGGCAGAGTGGAACAGTTGCAGACTTTGGATTCTGCATGACCTTAACTCCCAGGGCTCGATAGAGTCTCGTCTGGTGTTTAGTAAACCAGAATTTGTCTCAGGGCAGATATTTTCTTCCAGTGTATTGGAAGATTGTGACCACAGATGCCAGTATTATAGGCTGAGGAGTGGTCATGGGGGACTCCACAGTCCAGGGGAGATAGTCCTAGGTGCAACAGAGATCGCCCATCAACCTCCTAGAGCTATGAGCCATTCAGCTAGCTCTGAGGTATTGGACATCCAGGTTGCAGGGCCACTTGGTAAGGGTACAGACCGACATGGCCATAGCAGTGGCTTATTTTAACCATCAGGGTGGCACAAAGAGTCAGTTGGCACACAAGGAAGCTACAAGACTCTGCAGTTCACATCCCAGGGGTGGGAAATTGGAAGGCGGACTTTCTCAGCTGCCAACAGATACGCCCGGGAGAGTGGTCGCTGCATCCAGAAGTGTTTCGGGAAATTTGCCTGCGCTGGGGGACGCCAGAGGTGGATCTACTGGCATTCCAATTCAACAACAAGGTCCAGCAGTTTGTGTCCTGAGCAAGGCATCCTCTGGCTATAGGAGTGGATGCTCTTGTTGTTCCACGAGCCCAGTTTTCCTTGATTTATGCTTTTCCCCCAATCTCTCTTCTACCGCATCTTTTGCGCAGAATTCGGGAGGAGGCAGCGACAGTCATTCTAGTGGCCCCAGGTTGGCCCAGGAGGCCTTGGTGGCCCAGAAGACCCAGAGATAGTAAGGTTAACGGCGGATGGGCCTTGCCAGCTTCCAGGCCTATCCGATCTACTCTCTCAGGGTCCTATATTCCACCCGAATTTACATGCACAAAGTTTGACGGGAAGGCTATTGAAGCCACGGTATTGAGAGATTGCAGGGTTTCGGGCCCTGTGTTGTCTACAATGGCAAACGCTAGAAAGCTAGTCACCAGGAAGTTTATCACAGGATCCTGAAGGCTTACATTGCGTGGTGTGAGGCCAGGACATGGCATCCACGTAAAGTATGCGATTGGTAGACTACTAGCCTTTCTTCTAATTGACTACAATCAAAGGACAGGCTCCTGCCTTGTCCATATATTTTCAGAGGCTTTTGGCTTCTCACTCCTCGATCAGGATTTTTTCTACAAGGGGTAACTCGGCTGTTACCACCAGCTAGATTGCATCCCTGTCTGGGATTCGAATTTGGTTTTGTCAGTGCTGCATAAGCAGCCTTTTTTGAGCCTATTAGGGAGATTCCCTTAGTTCTTTTAACTAAAAAACTAGTCTTTCTTTTTGCCATCACCCCAGCCAGAAGGGTTTCGAAGTTGGTAGCTCTTTCTTGTAAAGAGCCTTCCTGCCAAAGGTAGTGTCGGCCTATCATCTCAATAAAGATATTATTTATTTTACCTTCCTTTTTATTCTCAGCCCTCCTCACCAGAGGAGAGACGATTGCACTCTAGATGTGGTGCAAGCTGTTAAGCTCTATCTGAAGAGATCTACAGACATCAGGAAGACTGATCCATTTTTTGTTGTTGCCTGAAGGCCCTAGGAAGGGTCAGTGGCATCCAAGGCAGCTGTTTCGTTGTTGGTTAGCCAGCTGATTACTCAAGCTTATGGTTTAAAGGGGAAAGCTCATTCCACCAGGAGAGTAGGGACCTCCTTGGCTTTCTGTCAACGGACCTCGGTGGCACAGATTTGTAAGGCCGCTACATGGTCCTCAGTACATACATTAACAAGATTCTATCAAGTGGATGTTAGAGAAGCGGAGGATTCCGCTTTTGGCCGCAGTGTGTTGAGGGCTGCGGTATAATTGAACTTGTCTCCCTCCCTTCAGGGATTGCTCTGGGACTTCCCAGTATGTATAGATTGCTCTGTGTCCTGTGATGTACGAGAAAGAAAATTGGATTTTTTATACATTCCTGTAAAATCCATTTCTTTCGAAGGACATCAGGAGACACAGAGGTCCCTCCCCTCTCTGTCTTTATGGAGTTCATTGCTTGCTACAAAACTGAAGTGCTCCCAGTTGGGAGCGGTTATGTAGGAGGGGCAACTTCCTGTTTGTGTTTTGATTTGCCAGTTTGCATTCACCTATAGGTAGCTTATAACCCCAGTGTGTATAGAATATATAGCCTGCTCTGTGCCCCTTGATGCCCTTTGAAAGAAATGGATTTTACAGGTAAGTGTGTATAAAAAAATCAATTTTTTTAAAATGAATATTTCTTTATTGAAAGTTTGTAAAATTATTAGGGTACAGTGGAGAGGTCAAACCATGTACAATAAATGAATAGGCATTAGTGGCATGACAGAGCAGTCGTAACACAAGTTAGAATAAAAAGACATCAACATAATACAGTTTACATTATCAGAAGTGCAAATACACCATTCTGTCCACAAAGTAGCCAGGAAGAGATACACCGCCCTGAACACAAGGAACTGAATACCAAGGTAAATGCATGCACACCTGTTCCAGGTGCTCTGACTCCGGATGTTCCTCCCACATCCAAGCAGTAATGAGTCCAAAAGATAATGATGAGCTGACGCTTGTGGGAAATATGGTCTTCAAATTTTATTTACTGGTAGGTAAATTAGATCTTATCTAAATTGTCCCTAGTATATGTAGGAGTGTGAGTTAGGGACCTTAGATTGTAAGCTCCTTGAGAGTAGGGACTGATGTGAATGTACAATGTATATGTAAAGCGCTGCGTAATTTGACAGCGCTATATTAGTACCTGGAATAAATAAAATACATTTCATACCATGTATAAAAAGGACACATAGATGCATTTCAGCAAAGAAGCCTTGTTCACAGCATTCTGTCCAGAAGGGAAGAGAAGAAAGTGGGGGAGAAGAGCAGAAATAGAATACTAGGACTGGTAAGGTGAGGGAATAGAGGAACAGGTGAAGAGGAGTAAACAACCAGTCAGCTTAACAGGCTAGGAATGATACAGGATCAGGACGTTAGAATCCAGTCACTACATACTATAATAATAATAATAGCAGTTGTCAAGGTTTGATTGTACAGTTAGGATTATGCAATCATAAGGATCAGAGGTTCTAGAATTTTGATTTAGTTACATTTTTAATGGCTAGCACTTTTTCCATTTCCATTGGTGATTCAATGTGGACAGTGTCCTTAACACTGGGCATGTCAGTGGAGTTCCATAGTCTAGTAATGCTAGGTTTGACAGCAAGGACTAGGTGGACAAATACTACTACTAGGTTTGAAGAGAAAGCGATCAAGACCAAGGTAATGCCAGGGGGGATGGGTCAGGTGCTGTGTTTGATCCCAGGAGGTCAGAGATGAGGTGAAAAATCTTATTTCAATAGAGTGTAGTTTGTAAAAGAAGTGTAAGTACCCACAATTGGCTTAATATCAGCATCTTGCAGTCCCCATAAGTAAGACCTCAGATGTTGGAAGGGAAAAGGAACACAAGGAGCCAATCAGATGTGCTGTTAAGCAAGGAGTATACTGATAGTAGGAGAGAGAGAAGAGTGAGCGAGAGATGAACTCATCTACTGCTTTTATGTTTACTGTCCAGTTACAGGGTGGTGGTGGTGGGGGGGGGGGACAAGACTTGTAGGTGTTAATAGGTTGCAGCAGAGAAAATCTTGTTTTCTTTGCTGTCAGGCCAAGATGTGCTATGTAGCAGAGCTTTATAAAATCTCAGAACCAAATGTACAGAAATACAAATCCTTTGGCACGTAAAACAGCTCCGTCATACAGTATATATTTCATCTGTGCATTTAGCTGTTTGCCTGGCGTTCCACTTTAGTAGTAATGTTATGAATGTGATACCCTTATGAAAGAATTAAAAATATTAAGGGATCTCATGTGTCCTATTTATAGTAGGTAAACATTCCCCCTATATTTCTATTCATTGTCGACTTTGGACAGTTAGGAAGTGATCATAGCAATCCTGTAGTGTCAACACAAATTTGAAATTTCTCACGTGCTCACCAGTGGGATCTGTGTTTGTTATTAAAAAACAAAACAAAAAAAAAACAGCATTTCATGTTTAAACTCATTCCATGTCTGCTTTTGCTTTATTTGCCGTCAGTTGGAAGGCATGCAACATGCATGCATGTTGGAGGCATTTGCAATACTTAACTGCCGCTTGTTAGAGGTGTTTGGCAATGTCATGTTCTATTGCCCCTTCCCCAGAACACTCCAGTCAGCGCTTTCTCTTGGCTGAGAGAGCACTGATTGGGAGCCAGTTGGCAGATCTTTTTCAGTAAACACACTGCAGTACACATGGGCCGAATGTCAGCTGGTTTCTATTAAACCGGCCGGTACTGCAGGACATTTGGCCCATGTGTACTAGGCTTTAAGGAAAACTGGGTTTAACAAGCTTGCATTGTTTCGAGGCTGGAGCTACAACTTAGTGGCTTATCTCTTATCCACAGTTGTCCTTCAGAAATACCCTCACACCAACTGGTAAGCTTTATGCACACAGGACGTTAAAAAAAAAGTCTAAAAAACGTCAGTAGCTAATCAGTGATTTTTTTCAGCTGTTAGCCTTATATTACCAGCGTTTTTTCACTTATTTAAAGGGCCATCATTTTTTTTTTTTTCCCCTCAATTGATCTAAAACGTCCAAAAACGTTGGGGATCGACGTTCAGCCACGTTTTTGCGCATGTGAACGTTTTTACAGCTGAAAAATGTCTTAGAAGCCACCTGTCTTGGGTTTTCATTACAGCTCAAAAACGTCACTGCTAAAAACCGCTTATAACAGCCTATGTGTGCATGAACACATAGGATAACATGATGGAGGGTTTATTGACTGTAGAAAAAAACGTCTGCAGCGAAAAACCAGCTGCTGTAAAACAGTCAAAAAACGTCCTGTGTGCATGAGGCCTTAATGCCAATGAAAATCTTTCCTTAAGATTATATGTGCCTTAAACTTATTTTATATGTGGTATTTTTTTTATAAAGGCCTTCACTGTGTAGGTGTTCAATAGACTGCCATCTTGAAGACTCAGAACTGTCAAGTGACCTTCTATATTATTCCCATTCGCTCCTCCTTGGGCACATGCAGAAAAACTTTTTTGTAGGTGAGAACAGAGGCAGAGGAGCGGGGTCAGCAAAAAGAATATTTTGACTCTCTGAGGAAGAGAGAGCTATAACATGCAAGGAGGAAAGAAGCTGTGCAAAGGAATTGACTCTCCTGGAGTAGTCAAAAGAACTTTGTAAGTTAATACAAAAAACATCTACGGGAAGGAAAAACACTGCAAGCAAACATTTAAACTACCTCGGCTATCTGGACCTATGGTTAGCTTACAGACCAGCAGCACAAACATTTGTTTTGTTTACAAATGGCAAAACTAATTTTTGTATGTTCAAGTGACTCTAAACTCTAGTTTTTAAAAAATGATTTTAATATCTACTCTTAAAGCGGAGTTCCACCCAGTTAAAAGTCAGCAGCTCCAAAAAGTGTAGCTGCTGACTTTTAACAATCGGACACTCGCCTGTCCCACGCTCCAGTGATGCGGCCACCCTCAAAGCCGGGTGCGCACTGTGAATGCGCAAGTTGCGCTGCGCTCTGTGAATGGCCGGCGTCTCTTCTGGGACCTGTGACGTGTCCCAGGTGAACTTCCTTCCGGTTCTGTGGCACCAGGAGAGGAAGTGGACCTGGGACCCTGTGAAAACGGGGTCCTCGGTCCCCCCCCCCCCCCCAAAAAAAAAGGACATGTCAATTGTGGCATGTCGTAGGGGTCATCTTCCCTTAAAGCGGAAGTTCCACTTTTGTCTGTTACTCTGCTTCAACTCCCAAAAAGTTTATTGCTCAGCCACCTGTAAATCGCAAAACTCCTTTCTGTGTTTTTCCTCTTATTGCTGCTGTGATCTGGCTCCCTGTTAGAGGGTGGTTACGTTCGTTCTCCACGTTCTCTCTGTATATATGTAGGAACGTAGCCACCCTTTCTTGCTTGCTTTTGAGATGAACTATGGGTTGTGTAGTGTGCATAGCAATGCTCATGAAATCCTAGTGAGAAAAAAGGAAGAAAGTTTAAGAGCTCTTGAAGGATGTTACAAGGGGGTAGAAAACCACTATAAGAAAGCAATTTCATGAAAAAGACTACAGCACCTACAGTATCTCACAAAAGTGAGTACACCCCTCACATTTTTGTAAATATTTTATTATATCTTTTCATGTGACAACACCGAAGAAAGGACACTTTGCTACAATGTACAGTAGGGAGTGTACAGCTTGTATAACAGTGTAAATTTGTCCAAATTAGGCCCAACGTGTCAATATTTTATGTGGCTACCATTATTTTCCAGCACTGCCTTAACCCTCTTGGGTATGGAGTTCACCAGAGCTCCACAGGTTGCCACTGGAGTCCTCTTCCACCCCTCCATGATGACATCACAGAGCTGGTGGATGTCAGAGACCTTGCTCTCCTCCACCTTCCGTTTTGAGGATTCCCCACAGATGCTCAATAGGGTTCAGGTCTGGAGACCTGCTTGGCCAGACCATTCCCTTTACCCTCAGCTTCTTTAGCAAGGCAGTGGTCGTCTTGGAGATGTGTTTGGGGATGTTATCATGTTGGAATACTCCCTGCGGCACAGTCTCTGAAAGGAGGGGATAATGCTCTGCTTTAGTATGTCACAGTACATGTTAGTATTCATGGTTCCCTCAGTGAACTGTAGCTCCCCAGTGCTGGCAGCACTCATGCAGCCCCAGACCATAAGACTCCCACCACCATGCTTAAATGTAGGCAAGACACACTTGTCTTTGTACTCATCTGGTTGCTGCCACACACGCTTGACACCATCTGAACCAAATAAGTTTATCTTGGTCTCATCGGACCACAGGACATTGTTCCAGTAATCTATGTCCTTAGTCTTCTTGTCTTAAGCAAACTGTTTGCGGGCTTTCTTGTGCATCATCTTTAGAAAAGGCTTCCTTCTGGGGCGACAGCCATGCAGACCAATTTGATGCAGTGTGCGGCGTATGGTCTGAGCACTGACAGGCTGACTCCACCCCTTCATCTTCTGCATCAATGCTGGCAGCACTCATACGTCTATTACCGAAAGATAACCTCCTGGTCACCGTGCTGCTGCTCAGTTTCAGGGTCTTGGCAATCTTCTTATAGCCTAGGCCAGGTGTCAGCAACCTTTTTTCACTTAAGGACCGGATTCAATGTTTGTGAATGCATGGAGGGCTGCATTCACCTGCTAATAAATTAAGATAATAATCATGTGGCTGGGGGACTACAGAGGTGGCTGTGGACAAGGGGGGCTACAGAGGTGGCTGTGGACAGAGAATACAGAAGTGGCTGTGATCGCGGGGGAGTACAGAAGCAGCTGTGGACAAGGGGGGAGTACAGAAGTAGCTGTGGACAAGGGGGGAGTACAGAAGTAGCTGTGGACAAGGGGGGCTACAGAAGCAGCTGTGGAC
>BLSH010389319.1:199856-213369 GCA_018402905.1 Glandirana rugosa
CCATTTAAAGCGGTCATGCTAACTCCGCAGCCACCTCTGTACTCCCCCTATGTCCACAGCCACCACTGTACTCCTCCCCCATGTCCACAGCCACCTCTGTACCCTCCCCTCCGGTCCACAAAAATGTCTGTCTTATAAAATACAATTGCAGCTAGGCTAATTGCTTAAGACCGCCACTTGGTGCTCTGAAAGCTTACTGGCCTTGTCTCTCCTCATCCCGACCTGACTGACGTTATTCCTCGTCGCCTCATCTGACAATTGCAGTGGGCGGCCCCGAGAACGACGCCAGTCAGGTCGGGAGGAGGGGATGAGGAGAGATGCAGCAAGTGAGTCATCAGAGCACTGAGCGGCGATCTTAAGCAAATCGCTCCAATTGTATCTTATAGTGCAGCCGCTTTTGCTGAGCCACTGGTGCCAGCGTATCAATCGTACTGGCGAAATTTACCGACCCCTGGCCTACAATATTTTTTTTCAGATCCTCAGAGTTGTTTGTCATGGGGTGCCATGTTGAACTTCCAGTGACCAGTATGAGAGAGCGAGAGTGATGATGCCAACTTTAACACACCTGTTCCCCATTCAGACTTGAGACCTCGTAACACTAATGAGTCACATGACACGGGGAGGGAAAATGGCTAATTGGGCCCAATTTGGACATTTTCACTTAGGGGTGTACTCACTTTTGTTTCCACATTAATGGCTGTGTTAAGTTATTTTTGAGGGGACAGCATATTTTAAACTGTTATACAAGCTGTACACTCACTACTTTACATTGTAGCAAAGTGTCATTTCTTCAGTGTTGTCACATTAAAAGATAAAGATTAAAATATTTGCAAAAACATGAGGGTTGTACTCACTTGTGAAATGCTGTATACGTAGTGGATGTGTATGGATTATTTTTGTAGAATAAGGAGAATGGTTTAGAAAGTAAACCCTCCTATCATTTTCAGCCAAGGAAGCTGCCATCTTGGCCTCTGTTGGCCCCTTGTTCCACTGCCTCCAATCCATCTCCTGATAGAACAGAGCCTTGGGGGAAACCTGCACATGCTCAGTTTGGTGTGTATTGCTAGAGAGGTATTTTTTTTCTTGGGAGGGTGCATGTGATCAGCACAGGGCCATTTAGCACTGTCCAGGCAGAGGGTCAGGGGTCCTGAAGCCTCATAGGGCAGTATGAAAACTCCTCCTACACGCTTTAACCAGACACTGATAGAAGTCACAAGACTGCTATATGCTGCTGATAAGAAAATTTATTTAGCAGTTTATATTTACTAAAATTGCTTTTCTGTGTACTGTGGGAGACCAGATATAGTGAATGCAGAGTCCTGGGTTTAGTAACACTTTATATCAATGGGTTTACTTCCGCTTTCTGCTATGATGGCTACAGGGCGGTTGCTTAATTCTGGGAGGACGTACAGCGACGTCCTCCCATGAACGTGCTTCCTGTGCGCCCCCGGGGCGGGCGCGCACACGGGAACATCCATGACTGCTGGGTCCAGGGGATCAGGCGCATCACGGATCGCGGTGAATGACCGATGTGAGCGGCCTTTGACCATGTGATCGTTCCGTCAAATGACAGAGCGATTACATGTAAACAAGCCGGCGGAAGTGCCGGCTTTTCTCTCTCCTCTCCGCACCGATCGGTGCATTGTGAGAGGAGAGAGGGGGAGAGAGGACGTGCTGCGGCGCTGTGGGCAAAGTGTAGTGCCCACAGCATTGCTAAGTGACACACTGCAACCCCCACCATCCTTACAGCCTCACCAATCACCCAGCCATCCTCACCCCTTCCATACTCACCCACCCACCCAGCCATCCTCACCTCAACCATACTCGCCCACCCGGCCATGCTCACCCCATACATGCTCATCCATCCATGCTCATCCATCCCCATCCATGCTCAGTCATCCTCTTCCATGCTCCGTCATCCCCATCTGTGCTCATTTGTGCTCATCCATCCCCATCCACGGCTCATCCATCCCCATCCATTGCTCATTTGTGCCTCATTCATGCTCATCCATACCACATCAGTTCTCATCCGTGACACATCCATGCCACTACAGTGCCCATCCGTGCTACTACAGTGCCCATCCATGCTACTATAGTGCCCATCCGTGCCACTAGAGTGCCTATCCATGCCACCACAGTGCCTCACAATAGTGTAAAAAGATAGTCAAATTAGATT
Source organism: Glandirana rugosa (assembly GCA_018402905.1). Classification (NCBI taxonomy): domain Eukaryota; kingdom Metazoa; phylum Chordata; class Amphibia; order Anura; family Ranidae; genus Glandirana; species Glandirana rugosa. The sequence continues at coordinate 202,033 of BLSH010389319.1, forward strand.
TTAAATGTATGCCCCTAGAACACCTGACGGTGCTCCCTACATGTTGGGCCTCTGTTTGTGGCCAGGCTGTGTAAAAGTCACACATGTGGTATCGCCATACTCGGGAGAAGTAGCAGAATATATTTTGGGGTGTAATTTTTGCTAGCTACATGCTGTGTGTTAGAAATATTGTATAAATGGACAACTTTGTTTTAAAAAAAAAAATGCGGTTTCATTTTCTTTCCACATTTTCCAAAAACTTGTGGAAAAAATTACATGTTCAAAAGACTCATTATGCCTCCTAGAATATACGTTGGGGTGTTTGCTTTCCAAAATGGGGTAATTTTCAGGGTGTTTCCATTGTCCTGGTGCTCCAGGACCTTCAAAAGTGCAAGAGGTAGTCAAGAAATTATATGTGTAATTTATGCTCCTAGAACACTTGATGGTGCTCCCTGCATTTGATATTAAAACAAGAACTGAAAAACCTATACAAAAACAAAAGTTTTAGATTTTAAAAGGACAAATTTTGCTGAAATGGGGAAATTTCTAAAAAATTAACTGAAAGGTTGGAGCAAAATGACAGGAGTAAGTAATAAGTGGGCACTATTAAAGTCTACCATCTTGGAGGCAACTAGATTATTTGTCAGGCACGTTAGTAAGAATAAACGGAAGAAAAAAAACAATATGGTTCACCAAAGAGGTAAGTAGGATAGTAAAGGGAAAAAAAATGGCATATAGAAGATTCAAGGAAACAGGAGGTGCAGTTGACAGAGAGGAGTATAAAAATAGACAAAAGGAGGCCAAACACATTATCGGTGCTGCAAAAGCACAGAAAGAGGAGGAAATTGCCAAGTCTATTAAGGAAGGAGATACAATCTTTTTTAGGTACATTAGTGATAGAAGGAAAAAATACAATGGGATCACTAAAATGAAAACTGGGCACAACACACATGTTGAGGGAGACCAGGATGTAGCAAACCATTTAAACAATTACTTTTGTTCAGTCTTCTCAGAAACAGACTGCACTAATGATAACAAGTTAGGGAATCATATCGGTTCTAGTAATCATGGTTCATTTCTAGGATTTCTGGAGACAGAGGTAGCTGAGGAACTGGCTCGGTTAAAGCTTAATAAAGCAATGGGCCCTGATGGTATTCATCCCAGAGTTCTAAAAGAACTTTGCGATATAGTTGTTGGACCATTAACAAATATTTTAAATAAATCTCTTCTTACAGGAGAAGTTCCCCATGACTGGCAGATAGCTAATATTGTACCTATCCACAAGAAGGGCAGCAAGGTAGAAGCTGGCAATTACAGGCCAGTGAGTTTAACATCAATTGTAGTCAAGGTAATGGAATCACTTCTCAAAAGAAGGATCATTGATCACCTAAAAATACACAGCTTGCTGGACCCAAAGCAACATGGCTTTACTGCGGGCAGATCGTGCCAGACAAATCTGATTGAATTCTTTGACTATATTACCAAGTGTTTTGGACCAGGGAGGTGCTGTGGACATAGCGTATCTTGATTTCAGCAAGGCATTTGATACAGTTCCACATAATGATCTGATACAAAAGTTGTACAAGCTGGGACTTAACCCTTGGTGGTTCAGTGGATATGCAGTTGGCTAAAGGATAGATCCCAGAGTGTGGTTGTAAATGGGGTTCACTCAGAACAGAGACCAGTCACTAGTGGGGTACCACAAGGCTCTGTATTGGGTCCTGTTCTATTCAACCTATATGTAAGTGATATAACTAAAGGTTTGCTGGGCAATGTATGTCTCTTTGCTGATGATACAAAGGTGTGTAATAGGGTTCATATCACTGGAGGTGTCTGTAACATGGAACATGATTTGGCATTGCTGGAAGATTGGTCAAAGCAGTGGAGACTGCAGTTCAATATTTCTAAATGTAAAATAATGCATCTAGGGAAAAAGAATCCGCTTAGAGAGTACAGCATTGGGGGCACAGTGTTGGCCAGCACTACAGAAGAAAAAGATTTGGGGGTGCTTATTCCAGATGATTGCAAAATGAGCAAACAGTGTGACCAGGCAGTGGGAAAAGCAAATAGAATTCTGGGATGTATCAGTAGAGGGATCACCAGCAGGAGGAAGGAGGTTCTGATTCCTCTATATAGATCTTTAGTGAGACTTCACTTAGAATACTGTGTCCAGTTCTGGAGACCTCACTTACAAAAAGATATTGATAAAATAGAACGAGTTCAGAGACGGGTAATAAAAATGGTGAAAGGTCTGGGGGATAAAACATATCAAGAGCGACTTCAGGAACTTAATATGTACAGTCTGGAGGAAAGAAGGGAGAGGGGAGACATGATTGAAACCTTTAAATACATCAAGGGGGTGAATAAGGTTCAGGAGGGCAGTCTTTTCAATATGAAACCAAAATCAGGAACACGGGGACATGACCTCAAACTAACTGGGGGGAAGTTCAAAGCTAATCTTAGAAAGTATTATTTTACTGAAAGGGTGGTTGATGATTGGAATAAACTACCAACAGAGGTTGTGAGACAGTCAACAGTAAATGGCTTCAAACATGCTTGGGATAAACATAAATCCATAGTCCAACAACAAGGTTAATGTAAAAAAAAAAAAATAAAAAAAATAAAATAAAAAGGGGCAGACTCGATGGACTACTCAGTCTTTTTCTGCCGTCACTTTTCTATGTTTCTATGCATGTTGGGCCTCTGTATGTGGCCAGGCTGTGCAAAAGTCTCACACATGTGGTATTGCCATACTCAGGAGGAGTAGTAAAATGTGTTTTGGGGTGTAATTTGTGGTATGCATATGCTGGTCTGAGAAATAACCTGTTAACATATGACAATTTTGTGAAAAAAAAAAAGAAAAAATAATCTTCATTTTGCAAAGAATTGTTGGGAAAAAATGACAACTTCAAAAACTTCACCATGCCTCTTACTAAATACCTTGGAATGTCTACTTTCCAAAAAGGGGTAATTTTGGGGGCTATTTGTACTTTCCTGGCTTGTTCGGGTCTCAAGAAATTAGATAGGCCGTCAGTGAATATTGATCACACCTGATGTACTGATTGGCACCATAGCTTGTAGACTCTATAACCTTCACAAAGACCAAATAATATACACAAATTATTTTTTATTTAGTTTTTTTTACCAAAGATATATAGCAGTATAAATTTTGGCCAAAATTACTATTTTGCAAAATTTTAGAACAGAAACAAAGAAAAATTCATTTTTTTTTTACAAAATTTTCAGTCTTTTTTAAATTATAGTGCAAAAAATAAACCCAGCGATGATTAAATTCCGCCAAAAGAAAGCTCTATTTGTGTGGAAAAAAAGGACACAAATTTCATATGGGTACAGTATTGCATGACTGAGTAATTGTCATTCAAAATGTGAGAGCACTGAAAGCTGAAAATTGGTCTGGCTGTTAAGGGGGTGTAACCACTTGCCGACCGTGTAACGTAGTAATGTGGCACTCATTGTTCTGGGAGGACGTGTTCTAACGTCCTCCCAGAATCGCGCTCCTGCCCGCCCCCTGGAGGCGAGCACCTGGGAGCATCCGTGACCGCCGGGTCCGTGAGACCCGGCACATCACGGATCACGGTAAATGACCGCTTGGAGCGGCCGTTTACCACGTGATCGCTCCGTCAAAAGTGCCGGCTTGTCTCTCCCCTCTCAGCACCGATCGGTGCAGTGTGACAGGAGAGGGGGGAGAGAGGAGATGCAGCGGTGCTGTGGGCAGGATCTGAAGTGCCCACAGCACCGCTATGTGCCAGGCAGGGATCCCTCATCACCCATACATCCATGCCCACCCATCCGTCACCCATACATCCATGCCCACCCATCCGTGCCCACCCATGCATCCGTGCTCACCAATCCGTCCCCCATGCATCCGTGCTCACCCATCCGTCACCCATGCTCACCCATCCGTCACCCATGCTCACTCATCCGTCACTCATACATCCGTGCTCACCCATCTGTCACCCATGCATCTGTGCTCACCCATCCGTCACCCATGCATCCGTGCTCACCCATCCGTCACCCATGCGTCCGTGCTCACCCATCCGTCACCCATGCGTCCGTGCTCACCCATCCATCACCCATGCATCCGTGCTCACTCATCCGTCACCCATCCGTCACCCATGCATCCATGCCCACCCATCCGTCACCCATGCTCACCCATCCGTGCTCACTCATCTGTCACCCATGCATCCGTGCTCACCCATCCGTGCTCACTCATCCATCACCCATGCATCCGTGCTCACCCATCCAGCCATGCTCATCCATGCATCCGTGCTCACCAATCCAATCGTGCTCACCCTTGCAGCCTCATCCGTGCTCACCCATCCAGCCTCATCTGTGCTCCGCCATGCATCCGTGCTCCGCCATGCATCCGTGCTCCGCCATGCATCCGTGCTCCGCCATGCATCTGTGCTCTGCCATCCATCTGTGCTTACCCATGCATGCATGCTCACCCATGCATCCGTGCTCCGCCATCCGTCTGTGCTCACCCATCCATCCGTGCTCACCAATCCAGTCATGCTCACCCATGCAGCCTCATCCATGCTCACCAATCCAGCTGTGCTCACCCATCCAGCCTCATCCCTGTTCACCCATGCATCTATGCTCACCCATCCACCCGTGCTCACCCATCCATCCGTGCTCAGTCATCCCCATCTATGGCTTATTCACCCCCATTTGTGCTCATTCATGCTCATCCATACCACATCAGTTCTCATCCATGACACATCCATGCCACTACAGCACCCATCAGTGCCACTACAGTGCCCATCAGTGCCACCACAGTGCCTCACAATAATGTAATAGGTAGTCAAATTAGATTTAAAATGTATGCCCCTAGAACGCCTGATGGTGCACCCTGCATGTTGGGCCTCTGTATGTGGCCAGGCTGTGTAAAAGTGTCACATATGTGGTATCGCCATACTCGGGGAAAAGTAGTAGAATATATTTTAGGGTGACATTTTTGCTAGGTACATGTTGTGTGTTAGAAATATTGTATAAATGGACAACCTTGTGTAAAAAAAAAAATGCATTTTCATTTTCTTTCTACATTTTCCAAAAACTTGTGGAAAAAATGAACTGTTCAAAAGACTCATAGAATATACGTTGGGGTGTTTACTTTCCAAAATGGGGTCATTTTTTGGGCGTTTCCATTGCCCTGGTGCTCCAGGACCTGCAAAAGTGCAAGAGGTAGTCAGGAAATTATATGTGTAATTTATGTCCGTAGAACGCCTGATGGTGCTCCCTGCATATTGGGCCTCTGTATGTGGCCAGGCTGTGTAAAAGTGTCACGTGGTATCACCATACTTGGGACGAGTAGCATAATATATTTTAGGGTGTCATTTTTGCTATGTACATGCTGTGTGTTAGAAATATTGTATAAATGGACAGCCTTGTGTAAAAAAAAAATGCGTATTCATTTTCTTTCTACATTTTCCAAAAACTTGCGGGAAAAAAATGAACCATTCAATAGACTCATTATGCCTCATAGAATATACGTTGGGGTGTTTACTTTCCAAAATGGGGTCATTTTTGGGGCGTTTCCATTGCCCTGGTGTTCCAGGACCTTCAAAAGTGCAAGAGGTAGTCAGGAAATTAGATGTGTAATTTATGTCCTTAGAACGCCTGATGGCGCTCCCTGCATGTTAGGCCTCTGCATGTGGCCAGGCTGTGTAAAAGTCTCACACATGTGGTATCGCCATACTCAGGAGGAGTAGCAGAATGTGTTTTGGGGTGTAATTGGTGGTATGCCTATGCTGGGTGTGAGAAATAACCTGTTAATAGGACAATTTTGTGGAAAAAAAAACTGAAAAAAAAAATCTTCATTTTGCAAAGAATTGTGGGAAAAAATGACAACTTCAAAAACTCGCCATGCCTCTTACTAAATACGTTGGACTGTCTACTTTCCAAAAAGGGGTCATTTGGGGGGTATTTGTACTTTTCTGTCTTGTTAGGGCCTCAAGTAATGAGATAGGCCATCAGGTGTGATCAATTTTCAGTGATAGGCACCATAGATTGTAGACTCTATAACTATCACAAAGACCAAATAATATACACTAATTTGGGTTATTTTTACCAAAGATATATAGCAGTATAAATTTTGGCCAAAATTTATGAAGAAAAATTACTAATTTGCAAAATGTTTTAACAGAAATAAAGAATTTTTTTTTTACAAGATTTTCGGTATTTTTCCATTAATTGCTCAAAAAATAAACACCCCAGTGGTGATTAAATACCACCAAAAGAAAGCTTTATTTGTGTGAAAAAAAGGACGAAAATTTCATATGGGTACAGTGTAGTATGACTGAGTAATTGTCATTCAAAATGTGAGAGCACTGAAAGCTGAAAATTGGTCTGGTTAGGAAGGGGGTTTAAGTGCCCAGTGGTCAAGTGGTTAAAACATCTTCACACTGGTAACCTCCCTGGGTGAACAAAAACAGCTTGGTTTTCGTATACTTTCATATATTTTCCATTTAAATTTTTTGAATGGAGTTTCGCCCCTTTTTTCTTCAAATCATACTGATTCTGTTTTCGGTTTTAAAGGAAATTGTATGCAGCTTCATGAAAATTACTTTATTGCACTAACCAGCTCTTTTTGTATTTGCACACTCACAAGAAGAGCAGAAAATTGCACACTGTTTTGTGGTAGATCAACTTTCCAATCACCTGTCCAGCATACAACAGATCAGTCTTCGTCATGACTTTGTGTAGACAGCATATTTATTCATTGTAGGTAATAGATCAGTGGGAGGCTGAATTTCTATAGAACTTGCTACTGATTTACGTATGTTTTTTACTTTTTTTTTTTTTTTTTACATTATGCCTCATGTCAAGCTCATTCACAGTAATGTGTAGGGTCAGAGAATGTGTAGTAGGCAGCTCATTGGGGAGTGTTCTGCAGATAGAGATAGACTGCACAGGCTACAAGCATGAATCATTTGTTTTAAGATACCTAATCTCAGGTGAAAGATCATTTTTCAAGACAATAGATTTTGGAAAGACAGTGGTCCTTAACCCATTATAGATTATTTCCAGAATTATAGATACAAATATAAATAACTAAATGCACAATATAAAAGAGCAGAATTATAAGTCTTCTACGTGTTGTGTGTTTTGCATTTAAACAACAAATGACAAATGTTCTGTTCTATATGCCAGAGGATTTGTAATGCTCTATAGCTAATGTTCACATTCACTCCATCCTGCCAGAGCAAAGCAAGGCCACTGACCTAATTTTTCGCCAATTGTTTAGTTAATCCATGTTGGTCAAAGATCTACCCCAGCCTGTGATTAGACGGTGAATTAACCTCTGTACGCTTCTGAGGTGATCCCTCTATCCTCCTGTCTGCAAGCTTGCAGTGCAGTGTAGTGTGGTTTCCTGTGCTGCCCCTTTCTGACCCAGTGTGTTCTGCTGTTCAGAATTACAGGAGGCTGTTATATACCGTTTAATTTTTATACATAGAGACAGAATATATAAAAAATAAAAAAACACATGATACACATGTTATAAATTGAGTGGCAGTTCAGTGAGTAAAATTTAAATATTTGATCCCCAAGCGAAACATGACTTAGTACTTGGTGGAAAAACCCTTGTTGGCAAGCACAGGGGTTAGACCTTTCTTATAGTTGGTGACCAGGTTTGCACACATCTCAGGAGGAATTTTGGTCCACTCTTCTTTACAGATCTTCTCTAAATCCATAAGGTTTCTTGGCTGTTGCTTGGCAACTCGAAGTTTCAGCTCCCTCCATAAATTTTCTATAGGATTAATGTCTGGAGACTGGCTAGACCACTCCATGACCTTAATGTGCTTGTCCTTGAGCCACTCCTTTGTTGCCTTGGCAATATTTTTTGAGTCGTCATAATGCTCGAAGACCCATCCATGACCCATCTTCAGTGTCCTGGCAGAGGAAAGGTTTTCATCCAAAATTCAGGTGCAAATTTCTTTCCTACAACCGTGGGTCGCAGGAAAGAAATTTGCACAATTCCCTGATCAACACACAGTGTGACAGTGTGAATGGAAATCAGCAATTCTCTTTACCCAGTGCGGGGGAAGCCTTACCTGCCAGGATAAGACAGTGATTATCGCAAGAGGCTATAGCAGCCACTAGCGATAATCGCAAGAGAATTCGGCAAGCTGGTTGTACCCAAGATGATTTATTTGGTCATCTTGGTACATTCAGCCTGCCCATTAAGGGTTCGAATCCGCATAAACCGGCCGAGATTCGAACTGTGTATGGTGGCCGGCCATAGTTGTTTTTAAATTTCAGAGTACCTCTTTGGTTTTGTACTCTGTTTATTCTTCAGTGTGTTAGGTAGCTTTTTTTTATATTTGTTTTTTAAATTGTATTTATTCATTTGCACAAATGTAGACTATTTCCAGACAGAGAGGATGTGCTGTACATACATTGATATTGAATCTCCGTTTTCTTTTAACACTGTCTCTCAAGAGTACAGTACCAGTTCGTTAAAACGTTCTTGATTATGAGAAACGCCTCTTTGTGTTAAGATTGGTAGAGGGGGAGGACAGCTTCTTTATAATAAATGCATTATGTAACTGGACTCTCACAATACAGTTACATCTTGTATACGACTAGTACAGGACACAAAGGAGCAGGGTGTGACACAAACATGCAGAACATCAGAAATACTGGAGAGAAAGGTTTCAATTATAGATGGTATGCCAGGTCTCTCCTGTTAGATTGTGCTCTCCTCCCACACAAAATACCATAAACAGTGGGGATCTGAAGGAAGGGATCCTTGCCTTTTTATACTGTCTAATGTTCATCAGAACAGGGATTGGCAATTACCACCAACCAAGCAGATGATGTGTCTAAATAATTGCAGCTGGTGCCAAACATTTTCCCACATTTTCTATTGCTTCTCCACACATAAGACATTTTAAATCAGTCGACCCTCAACTATCCAATTGTCACGGCGATGCCACATCCCAAAAAAATGCGTGTAGACAAAGAAAGGTGATGGGACTGGACTTTGAAGGCATCAAAAGGCATTCAGGTAGATAGTATGAAAAACACTTTTATTACAAATAGTTAAAATCCATTAAGTTAAAAAACATGGTATGGAAAAGTATTTGCATTATGGGAACAAACCTATATATCATGAGATCATATATATCCTTTCGACTATCCAAAGTCTTCTTCAGGGAGTTTTTCTCAGTTGGAGAGTACATTTAATCACTAGAAAATAGATAACAGTCAGAAAAAAACATCAAACACCATATACAATACATGATTTGGTATTGGACTAAGCATTACAGCTTACAATATATGTTAGAACATTGCAAAGTCCCATGTGAACAAATGCAAAGCCTTCTGCGAATAAACAACAGATGGAAGGGGTGAACAGAGATGATATATATGAGAAGACAGCGACTCTCCTGTTAGTGCACCAGAGGTGTAGTGACAGCTGTACTCCCAGTGCACATAAAGCAGTTGTAAATAATCCAGTTAAGTTCACAAGGTGACATGCATCTCATTGGACTTAAACCATAGTAAGCAGGCAGATTTTACAGAGTTGCTGCATTCCTGGCATTCTATAAGTGGTGGCTGTTAGCAACCCCTTGTGGTCAGTGTGTTGAGGGAAAGCTACTCATGCAGAACCCCAGCTGTACACATAAGATTGTGGCCATCATGTAGTGACTACTACAGAGATTTTCAGCAGTCCAAGTATGAACTATGCGTTCTACTTTACAGTATGTGATTTGGCTTCCCTTCCTGTTTAGAGCTAGTTAGATTAGTCCTAGCTAGACCATCCTTGTTTGTTCCATGTACCCTCTGTCAGTGTTAGTGCTTCGCATGGATAGGGCTTAGAATAGTCATTGTTTTCTTACACTTCAAAGAAATGGGAAAACATTCTCTATAATGCCATTAGCTGAGGTAAAATATTGTTGGATTCAACGTCTGTGTCTTATTGAACAATGTCTGTGACTGGTGCCAAGTCGGCAGGTGATCATACTGTCCAAACAAACTGGGTCCAAAGAGGTATGCCAAAGCATAAAGCGGCAATGAAACAGAACACTGGTACCCCGATATACATATACACTTGCATCTTTTTGTGCACCACAGCGCACAGTTTTGAGCCATCTGTGCTTTGTGGTGTGCTGCCTTGAAACAATGGGGCAGGTCCATTTTTTTTTATCTTTATGTATATAGAATGCACCATTGCACAGCCGTTTGGATATATATGTCAGGAACCCTCCATATATACAAAGGTGACTATCGCTGCTTTAGATGAAAGGGAGCTCATGGACAGCAGGCAGTTTTTTTCCCCTGACATTTTGGAGATAAGTAATCAAAATGAAAGCATTTTACTAATGATAATATGCACTCTTTTCATACATGTGAAGTTTGACTCCATGAAAGGCCCATGTTAATGTGGATGTAGACCTTCCCTGGAAGACTTTTGTTTACTAAAGCACCGTGCATTATGGACCTGTACCTTCTTTGTAAAAAAAATAGTTTTTTCACCTTTTTTCATCCTTTGTTGCATGGTTAGTGCTGCCGATCTTCAAACTCTTTGCAACCACTTGTACATGCATTCTAGCGATAGCTGTGTGAAATTTCCCAGGTAGAGTTTCCGAACGGTGACAACAGAGGACCGTATGTGTTGAAAAGGCCACTTGTAGTCCATCAGAAGCCTGTGTGGGCATGGTGACCATGCAGGAGCACATTTGGGAGACGGACACAATAATGAACAAGAAACTTCATGGCAGGATCCTCATCTATTATTTTTATGAAAGGTGCAGATTAAAACAAATTAATAAAATGACGTTTGGCACTACATTATCATAATGCAGCATCTATGAGATTTTAGTTTTTATACTTTCCAGTAGTCCTCACATGGTCTCAAGTTTACTGGTAGAAAACATAGCTGCAGTGGTAGAAAAGAGTAGTAGATCCATGAAAGCTACAGAAGGATGTTGTTTAATAAATAATAAGGATTTATTTTTTATTTCAAATATTTAGAGATTTTATGGTTTGCAGTATTTGTATGCTATGAAAACACTGACAAATTTTGGCTTGATCTAAGGCCTATTTTGTCAAATGACTTAATCCATCATTTAACAGCTTTCAATATAAACATGATGTTAAACGGTTTCATAATGAAACTAGTGAGTGGACTGTTTTTATTTAGGTTAAGCATACAAACATAGCCATTCATTTTCCCAGTTGTGTATTGATATTAACTAGTCGACACAGCAGAGGCTTCATTTCTGAGCAGAGTTAAATATATAATTTATTTATTTTGGCCTCTGTATCTTATTTGAAAATACATGTTAAAGGAGGGCTGACATTTTGTGTTTCTTTAAACTTGCTATCATT
>BLSH010389319.1:243266-254344 GCA_018402905.1 Glandirana rugosa
CCCCAAAAATAAAAAAAAAATAAAAAATGATTATTATAGCCGCTAGACGCTAAAAAACGTCATGACGCTATAAAGTCGCCTGTAAAACCTGGTAAAACTGTGAAAAAACCCTGGTAACCGTAAATATGTCGCTAGGGCCGGGGAGCGGGTGCGGCGGCTTCGATTGCCGCCGGCTACCCGCGATGGCCCCCCCGGAGCGAAGGAGCGGAGGTCCGTGTAAGTAAACACGGACCTCCGCTCTGTGGAGGGGGAAGGGCTGTGATCACAGCCTTCCTGTACTTGAAGGCTGTGACCACTTCCCTTCCCCTGTTAGGGCAGTCCCCCCCACAGTTAGAACACGCCCAGGGAACACTGTTAACCCTTAGAGCGCCCCCTGCAGGTTAACCCCTTCACTGCCAATGACATTTACACAGTAATCAGTGCATTTTTATAGCACTGATCGCTGTATAAATGCCAATGGTCCCAAAAAAGTGTCAAAATGGTCCAAAATGTCCGCTGAAATATCGCAGTACTGCAAAAAATCGCAGATCGCCGATATTATTAGTAAAAAATAAAAAAAAAATAAAAACCCCAAAAATGAATTCTCATCACCCGTAAGCGCGACCACTTTTGCGCAAACCAATCAATAAACGCCAATTTATCGCAAATATGTGGAAGAATATAAATCGGCCAAAAACGGTGAAAAAAAATGTTTTTTTATATTTTTTTTTGGATTTGTATTTTAGCAAAAAGTAAGAAATTTGGGTTTTTTTTGCAAAATTGTCGCTCTTCTTTTGTTTATAGCGGTGATCAGAAATGACGCAGAGGGGATCAAATACCACCAAAAGAAAGCTCTATTTGTGGGAAAAAAAAGGACACAAATTTCGTTTGGGTACAACGTCGCACGACCGCGCAATTGTCAGTTAAAGCGACGCAGCGCCGAATCGCAAAAAGGGCTCCGGTCCTAAAGCTGGAAATCCTTCCGGTCCTTAAGTGGTTAAGGAATCTCAACATAAACACAAAAGGACTTGTATAGCAGTGAAATATATTTTGCTTCATTAAAATTAACTAGTGTAATTATATTACTTCTAATCTATGTATTAAAGGTGCATCTGTTGGTAAATTATTGTGTATATTTGTGACACTTGCTAAACTTCTGGAAGAAAATTATTTTATTTCATTAGAACAGGTAAAAACACTTTGCGAGCAGTTAAAGCAGAAATGAGAAACGCATTTCTCTCTTCCCTTGATTATTTTTACTTTCTAGGGAGATGAATGAGGTTATGTTTAAATATTTACTTCAATTAAACCATTCATTTTCCAGTTTCTAAAATTGAAATGGAAGCATTTCTTGTTAATTTTACTGATAATATTCTGTTATAGCGTGAGCAAGAAAATGCCATGGCACGTCTAAAGAAGCAGCAAGAAGAATTGGAACAAATGAGACTGCGTTATCTGGCAGCAGAAGAGAAGGACATAGTGAAGAATGAACGTCTGGAGCTAGAGGAGATCAGGAACGAACTAAATAGGTACATTTAGCAGTTTCCTTGGTGACTTCACTTTGCCTATATGGAAATACATTGCACACATCTCTCAAATGTTCTCCTGTTGTATGCTCTCAGCCTGTGCAGAACAGCCAAGAGGTGTGTCTTACCTCTCAGACATACCCATCTATAGGCACCTAAACCCAGAGGTATCACTAATGATGACAGGTTCAAAGTGAGCAGTGTAAATATGATTTGCACAGCTCACTTTGAATGTAAACAATAGGGCTTTTAGTGATCGTGAGTTCAAGAAGCTAGCTTGATGAGACAACTTTGGGACATAATGCGTCACCTGACACACTGTCAGTATGTAGTGCATGAACGAACCAGTTGCTGTTTGAATACGTGTTCCTTCTTACCCTAGAGCAGGGGTAGGCAACCTGCGGCCCTCCAGCTGTTGTAGAACTACATTTCCCATGAGGCATTGCAAGGCTGACGGGTACAATTACTCCCAGAGGCATGATGGGACTTGTAGTTTTGCAACAGCTGGAGGGCCGCAGGTTGCCTACCCCTGCCCTAGAGATATGAAAGGGAGAAGCCAATTTTTGGTTTCTAGGAGGGAAAATGCAGACTGTCCTTCCCAGACTTTATACAATAGGCCATGTGTGTTTCATAGAGACAGCCTAGTAGTTAAAATGTAGATGGTGGTGGGTAGGAAAAAAACCTTTTCCTTTTGATGTATTTGGTATTCTGCTTATCACAAGTAAAGAAGGTGCATTTGCTTTTGGCGTTAGAAATTCAGTCACTAGTAGTTTTTATGTTGGGCTATTGAAGCAAAGATAAAATTGTAACTTTGCAGCCCACCCTCCCTCTTCTAAAACACCTCAGGTGAACCACTGAGCCCAGCTAACACGTTTCTCACTAGTCACTAGCGCTCACTTATTGCCTGGGTTAGTGTATGAATAGCAATGCATATATACACATATGTGCACAACACGTGATGAATCATGTTCAGTTATGCTCAGGTGTATAGAATGAATAAACTAGCGAGTAAACGCCCTCTGATCAATTAGTAAGTTTCTCAGCAGACAAGCCCCTTCTGAGCAGAGTCTGAGCAGAAATGTAATACATGTGACAAAGAAAAGTAAAACTTGAAAATAAAAATAAAGATGGAAATGTATGAAAAACATGTTTATATAAAAACATACTCGTACACAAATGGAAAGAACTATCACCGAGCCATCTATCATCACTGTGCAGTATGCCACAAAAGTGTTCAACTCAGCACAGAATGAATCATGTAGATAACATGTCAGTATACAGTTGGCATTCTCTACAACCTGTATATGAATTCTCTTTAACTATCATGTTAAGATGGAGCCTTCTCCTGCCCCCTGCGGGTCCTTGCAGCTGAGAAGATTAGGGCTTCTGTTTGAAGCTCCAAAAGGTGACAATTTTTGCTCTTTCTGATTGGGAACTCTTATTAGCGTCTAGGTGTCAACTGGACTCATTTAGCTCGCGTGGTCCTATTTACATGCTAATGAAATGATATATGGCATGGCTGACATTGCATGCTAGATATTTAATAACACTACATCCACAATTATACTATTTCTATAAATCGCATCTTGCTAATGCAAACTATCTTACACTTTACATTTATGTTACAAGACCCAGTTGACAAAAGGCTAGAAGCCCTTTCTAAAGGCCTTATTGTCCTAGTAGGTCCTGCTCTGTTACCTTACAAACAAATGGCCACTGCTCACAACTATAACAGGCCTTCACATCAAAGAGCACATGGAAGGGCGGTGCATGTCAAACAAAACCAAAGAAAATTACCAGCTAAACTCACTGGCCAGATGCAAACAACCAAATTGCCCTAACAGTTTGCGTAAAAACAGGGGTTTAGCAAAGTTCAAAGGGATATTGAACTTTGCAAATAGGACTTGGTCCCGAAGTTCAGTCATACCCATGGTTAATTATTGATGGTCTTTGGTTGGGTTCCAGTTTCCACCACAGGGGGTCATCTTAGTGTACACTCAGTGGGAAGTCTTCTCACCGGGTGCACAGGTCTGTACAACAGACAGAACTCACCTTGGTCAATCTGTGTATGCTCCTTTACAGCTGACCACACAGGTCAATAAGCTGCAAGACATTCTACACAGGGAAGCCAGTGTTCCTAGTATCCTACAGGGGGATAGAACTACAATCAAGAATCGTGTTTCATTTTCTACTACCCTCAATTATTGATCGGACTTACACACGAACACTCCTTCATGGTTCTCCACTGTCCATATTGCATACACCTGTCGATTTTGATCGGTTATATTTGTTCCAGTATCCTGTGTCTAATTGTGTACCGCTACTTACCATCCATGGTGGGACACTAAGTGGGCACCTGTCATAATCTCACTCAGGGGGGCAGTGAGGGTTCTCTTCTCCCTGGGACAGTTCCCTCCCACTCCATCAGGGGTGAGACTTGTGGTGTATAGGTTGGGCCTTGGGGTATCATCCAGTTTAGGTTGGGAGGTGGGGGGTGAGGGAAGGGGAGGTAAGGCATTTGTTGTGGAGGGGCACACGGTGTTCATTACACGGGTTTATGTCATGCTTCATTGTTTTTTCAATAAAAGTAGTTGACTTTCATGGTTGGTGCAGTTGATTTTTTTGTTTTTTCTTTTTGGCCTACTTACATTTCTCACTGCTCCCCCCCCCTGATTTCAGGGTAAGCACTACCATTTATTGTATGTGACTCCCACTTGTGCTACTATTGGTAGGCTTCCACTGTGAAAGCTTTCAAAAATGTAGAATTAGGACTGCAGGTAATAATGGGGTGCTGTGAAGTTACTCTGCAGCTTACGCATATATTTGCAAATGTGTGCTAGTTAAACCCCTGTTTTTAACACAAACTGTTGGACAGGACAATTCAGGCTGGTCGGGGATTTGAGGTGGGAATTTTATTTTGTTTTGTTTGACCTGCTCTGAAACTTGCCATTATGGCCCTGTCCATCTAGCAGACTCTGGCTGTCTAATCCAAGGTTACCTTTCTGAATCCTGGATCTATCATAATAGATCCTTTTTTCCAGCTACTGTAGTTCATGCCTCTAGCCCTAATCTGTGTACAGAGGCTAGTGGATGTTATGCGCCAAATATCCAGAACGCACGTCCTTTTTGTACACACTTTGCCTCAGTTGTTTGCAATCGAAGCATCAGTGCAGGAAACCACTCTTTTGAATGCGCTTTTGTCAGATAACGTCTTTTTCAATGTATGTTTACTTTTTTAAATTTATGTCGCTAAATACCTTATTTCATGTAAGGAAAAACAGGGAGGGGGGAGGCGCCAACCTGAGTGTAGTATAAAAATGATGACTTTAATAGCATAAGGTTAATACCACTTAGAAGTGAAACACTTCACTAAAATACTGGCCACACGCCTCCAACTATACCTTCCCCAATTAGTCCACTTAGATCAAGTGGGCTTCATCCCCACCCTTGAAGCATGTGATGACACCACAAAAGTTTTAAATCTGGTACATTTAGCCAATCAAACCCAGATCCCCTGTGTCTTCCTGGGCACCAAGAAGGCTTTTGATGGTGTGAACTGGAGTTTCATGTTTGCAACCCTTATAAAAAAATATGGCTTGGGGGCCCGGATGATTCAGTGGATTTCTGGGGCATACACCCCGCGGGCCTCGGTTAAGGTTAACGGTGTGTTCTTCGACCAGTTCACAATATCAAATGGAACCCGACAGGGCTGTCCCCTTTCGCCGTTACTATTCACACTCAATCTGCAACCATTTCTGTGCAGGATCAGATTGAATGATGACATCAAAGGCCCACATCTAGGCAATTCCCATTATAAAATTTCAGCATATGCTGATGACATACTATTTTCACTCTCTAACCTAGCCTTTCTCAACCTTTTCAACACAGAGGAACCCTTGAAATAATTCTCCAGTCTCGGGGTACCCCTACTAAAAATTAAAAATCTACAACTCATGATACACGGTGTGATGGTCAATGGAAGGAATGCTCCTTACACTTGTGGGAAGAATTGCCACCTTACAGATAGCTAAAAAGATACATGTCATTGTGAATTTATCTGAGAGGTAGAAATTGACCATTGCTCAAGGAACCCCTAACAGCTTCTGGAGGAACCTTAGGGTTCCAAGGAACCCTGGTTGAGAAACCCTGCTCTAACCCAGTTATTTCCCTTCCCAACCTTCTGCAGGAACTGGACAGTTATGGCAAGTTATCGAACCTGAAAATTAATTTCTCAAAGTCTGAGGCTATGGCTGTGGGTATGTCATCTGCCCAACTACAACCCATACCCAGTAACTTTAAATTTAAGTGGACATCCACAGCACTAAAATACCTAGGGACACTCATTCCCCATCACTGGCCAATGTCTTTAAACTGAACTTCCCACCCCTCTTGATTCGGCCGTTGCAACATTATAAAGATGAGCATTCTACCCAAGTTTCTATATATCCTCCAGGCTCTCCCTATCCATATTCCACTGGCCTACGTTAAACAAGTAAATGCCCTTTTCACCAAATTCATATGGGCTAACAAGAGACCCAGGATAAGAAGACGCCTCTTGACTCTCCCCAAAATATGGGGAGGAGTTGCGGTCCCGGATCTCCAAAAATACCATCAAGCGATCCACCTTACCCTGGTAATAGACTGGTGTAGACATGGAGATCAAAAATCCTGGACACAGCTAGAACAATTCTCCACTACCCCTCTTAAGAGGGCTCCTTGGTGCTTCTAAGCCTTACCTTCGATTCTATAGATACATTCTACCATTGGCTCAACCCTCAGGATCTGCAACATCTTAGGTAAAAACCCATCTATTATCGTCCCAAAGTCACCATTATACCCTATACTGGGCAACCCCAGTTTTCTCTCCAGGCTACGGGGAGGCCCATTCCAGAACTTGCTGGAGGCAAGATGTTTCCAAGTTTCTCACTTCCTCAACTCAGATGGCTGGCCGTCAGTGCAGACTCTGATGCTCTCTGATGGCCGATTTACCCTTGAATTTTGGAGAGCTCTCCAACTTTATAATTTCCTACAAACACTAAGTGCCCCGACGGAATAGAGACAGACACCGACCCCATTTGAATTCCATTGTATGGGAGAAGGCACACTACCCCCGCACCCTCTCTACAATGTACTCTTTACTGATCGTCCCACCGACGATTTCTGACATCATGGTGTTTGTAAATGGGAAACGGATCTGGGACGGTCTTTTACACCCAAACACGATAGAAAGATAATCTGGTTTTCCCTTAAATCCTTGGTATATACACGCATCCAGTTTTGCAACTATAAAGTACTCAACAGGTGGTATTACACCCGATCAGTCTTAAACCGCTTCTTTCCAGAGGCCTCTGACCGTCGCTGGAGATATCGTGTTCTGGACCTGCCCAGGCCTGGAGACTTTCTGGAAAGAGGTGCGCAGACTAAAACAACTTTTCACTGGCTACACGGGCGCAGAAGACCCTACCTTCTTCCTGATACACTGCTCTGATATTGCAATTACAATGTACAAAATATCGGTGCTCCGTCACCTCCTCGATGTTTCCAAACGTTACATCACTTGCAGTGGAAAGAACCTGACCCTCCAACTATTCAAATGTGGCTTAAGCTGGTTGAGGACATCAACAAAATGGAAGACCTGGTGCTGACTACACAAAGCCGACATGAACACTACAAGACAACATGGCTCCCCTTGAATATGTACATATATTCAGAAGAGGGCAGGTCTCTTTTGGATGATCCCCCACAGGAGCCTTAGTGTAGCCTTCCTGCCTAGCGAGCTGGCATCCCTATAGCCCATAATAGACCTAAAGGTTTTCTGAAACTTCTGCCAAGTCAGTCATTGCTTCCCTGCATCCAGAAGACCTTTTGGCCTCTGTGGACATCAAGGATACCTACTTGCATGTCTCTATCTTCCCCACGCATCAACACTATTTTAGTTTTCCTGTGGGAACACAACATTACCAATTTGTTGCCCTTCTCTTTTGAACTCTCCACTGTACATCATGGCTTCACCCAGGTGCTAGTGCCTGTTTTTGCTCTGTCTAACTTGCAGGGAATGCCCATAATGGGATATGTGGATGACCTTCTTCTGAGGGAGCAGGTGACTTAGGCCCTGTCATCCACTGTCTAATGGACTTTGCAGACATGACCGAGATTCAGGTGCATGCTAAATCTCCAGAATTTAGTGTTGGAATGGCCTCATTGCTTGGCATATCTGGATCCAATCTTGTCTACCACACTGACCAATCTTTTCCTCTCCCTGGACAAACACCAGCTCCCATTTTCGTACTCTACATTCAAACAGCCAACCAGTCCTTTGCTTTCGTTTGAGAATTTTGGGCTTATTGGTGGACACTTTTCAGGCAGCCCCATATGTCCAATTTGACTCCATATCATTGCACCTCAACGTTCTGGCAGGGTGGAACAAGAAGGCGCTGTCTCTGGACCATCCCATATTCCTTGCCAACAAAGCCAGATTTGCCCTGGCATGGTGGGTCACAAGCTAGGTGCTGAAATCGGGGAAATCTTTTGTCCCAATTGTTTGAAGGGTTCTCACAACTAGCTTTGTGGAGTCCTAGAATACCCTCTTTGTACAAGGTTCTTGGTTGTTAGAGAAAGCACATCTTGTGATCAATATTCTGGAACTTCTTGTGATTCATTTATTCCTTCACTGATTTACCTCTCATCTATAAGAATATCTGATTAGGGTTCAGACTGACAATTCCATGGCAGTAATTTAGATCAACCATCAGGGAGAAATTAGAAGTCTCTCAGCTGAAAGAGAAGTAGACCTGATTCTGGCTTGGGCAGAATTTCTCGGCTCTAGGACTTATAAGGTGACAACGTTGTCACCCCTTAATTATAATATGGTGTTTGGGGGATCTTGCAGCAATGTGCCTTCAATGGTGATTTTTGATTTTGCACTCAGTTTTTTTATGTTCATAACTATGCCATAGTTGGTCCCTTCATGAAGCTACTTTTGAGGTTAGTGCTCCTCTGGTACCACCTGTCTATCGTTTGACAAAACTTCACATTCCAGCCCTGTCTGGCATGCACTTCTCAGGCGTAGAAAATTGACAGGCGGACTGGATGATCCCTTCCTCCTGAGGTATTTTAAGACCTCTGATGCAGGTAAAGCATGTCGATTGTCTCAAGGTCCATTGATCATCTAGCTTTTGCAGTGGATTCTTTGGGATCAGTTCAACCTAATCTATGCCTTTCCTCTTCTGAAACTTTCATTGCTTGCTGTGCAGCATTGAGGGAGGGCATTTCAGTGATTCTCTTAACACTTTACTGACTGAGATGGATGTGGAACTCTCTGTGAACCCTCCTAGATCATCCAGATCTTCTGTCCCAAGGGCCTGTTTACCGCACTGCTTCTTTGGGTGCTTGACTTAACCAGGAAATTAATCTTTACCATTGCATTTGGAAGACATGGTGCGAGACAAGGAGATATGCAGTGGATTTTGGGATGCAGGGAGGGCCATGGTCATCATGTCAGGTAGCACGGAAAATGCTATAGACTGTCAAACTGTGAGTTGCTATTTTAGGAGGACCAAACGTAATAAACTATGCTATCCCTGTGCTGCCCCCAACTTTTCAAATTATGTATGAGAGACAGCCAGCACTACATGTGATTCACGCACTAAATAAACAAATCATCTCTGTCACGTATGACTCCAGTTATAGGGCACCATAAGTTTTTTTTTCTTTCAGCTGTCAGGCCACCAGTTATGCTCCCCTACAATGAGCCTCGCCTCAAATTTTCTTACTGCCATGAAACATTGTGGGTACTTCAACGACTGACGTATCTTCCACTGTCATACTGGAAGGCATTCCAACTGCAATACTTTTGCATAGCCAAGAGGACGGCCATTTTCACTTCCCCCTTTAACCGATTTAGAAGAATAGTGTACTTCTTTCTCTCCAGTAAAGCATTGGCCTATCCCTTTCCTACAAGCTACTTGCCTGTCCATTAGACCAGCAAGATCCACCCAAAGTGGGAATTCGACTTGGGCATCAGTTTCTCAGGCCAACAGAAGACCCATATGTTACGGTTTGCTCATAATGCATCTCTCTCCAGCTCAATAAAGGAAACCTGCTTCAAGATTTTGACACGCTGGTATGGGGTCCCTGTGGTCATACATAACATTATTCCCCTCATACCCTCTCAATGCTGGCGCTGCTCTCAGCATGAGGGTAGTTACCTACATTTGTTCTGGTGCTGTCCAGTTCTGAAACCCTTCTGGTCACAGGTTTGGGATCTCGTTTTTAAACTCAGACGTCTAGCTGATGGACAACCCCTTGCCATACCTGCTCCACTTGACCCCTGTGTTGCCTAAACACTACAAGTAACTGCTTTATGATTCAACTACTCAACTCCAATATAATCAATCAGGAGATGTGGAGTCAAGATGTAGTAGATGCTCACTTGTACTGCATATCTAAATGCACACATTTTCAGATCACAATAAAGCAATACAACCTGGTTTTGAGTGTGTATAACCCCTGGATCTCACAGCATTCCTCTGGTGATGTTATAACGCTGTTAGGTCCGATCGGTTGTCGCTACATTCACACAGGCAGAGGAGTAATGTCAGGTAGCCTCTCCCAGGACTTGCTTTATATGCTGAATGATTGATTGTCTCTTAATGTGAGTGTTTTTAATGTCTGATTTTAAATAAAATAAGCATACAGTGAGAACTATGGAGTTCTTTATTATGTCTGGAGGTATAATATGCATCTTGTTAAGGAGAACACTGGAGGCAGTTGCGGAGGAGTGCTGTAAAATTGGATTTATACACATGCTGGTGTTGTACATATGAAAAGGAAAGGATTTGCTTACACAGTGCACTAAAGTGTGTGGAACTTATAGACTTGCACAAAGTATGATCGCTGTGGGGACACAAATTATTTATTGCTGGCAGTTTTTTTTATAAGATTTGTTTGCACATGAATGTTGTTTATCTGTATTGTTTATTAAGTTAGGATTTAGGAGGAATTTAGCATGGACATCAGCCAATATAGGTATTATGTTTTTTTATTATTCATGATACCTACTTAAAAGAGAAGTATGAGCTGATTTCCAGATTCTGGAAAACTGCCTCAATCCCCTCTTTCTCTATGTGGGTAAGTGAAATAAATGATATAATGTTAATGGAGGAGATGGCGGCAAAGGAACTGGATAAATGGGACAAATTTACCTTTATCTGTGGTCAGTATGGTTGTATTACTCAACGTCTACCAAACTTAAAGCAAGGCTACAAGTGCCCCCCCCCCACTCTGGTTAACTCCGCAGGCTGCTGAACCCGGCCCGAGGCCTCCTCATTAAGTTACATTAATCTACTATATGTTAATTTAATGTAACTTGATTAATCTGACCTTCTGGCTTTGTGAAAGGGATCCCTGACACCCGGTACCCGATATCCCCTTCCCTGCTTTCTTTCTCTATCCCCTACTTTCTCGGTTAACTCCTCTGCTGAGGTCTGTTTCTATATCTCTATTGTCGATCTATTTTATCCTTTTCTTTTTTCCCCCCACTAATTTCCTCTTTTTTATATCTCAAGTTAACTG
>BLSH010389319.1:259473-269766 GCA_018402905.1 Glandirana rugosa
GACCACAAGATCATGTGTAAACACACATGCGGGTAAAATATAGTGTGTGTGTGTGTGTATATATATATATATATATATAAAATGGGCGTACACACAAATGTGTACTAGAACACCAGGTTCACATTTGTAATGTATGTGAATGAAGCCCCACAGGTATTTCTTCATAATTGTGTGATATTTACCAAAATGAAATATTCTCCCAAGAAATGGGTGGAAGCAAAGTGCAATTTTAGATTTACCTCACAATCCATAGCACTCCACATTCATGTGTTGTGCCATAGCCGCTGCAATACCCGCTTAATTACATCATTCATATTGAGGTTGCAATAAATACATCCAAGTAATTACAGTATATCAGATATTTTTACATACTGTATATCCATAAGTCCAATAACACAAATCAAGCAACAAACCTTTTCACCGTTTTAGAGATAAAAAATTAATCTTTAAAACACATGATATGGGAAGGAAAAAAAAACACACCACCAGTAGAAGATTGGGGGAGTGTGCAAAAAGCTATATATTAAAAGGTACCATCATACATGTGAAAAACATACTTAAGATGCAAGCAGGGACTCCTCTACCATCACTGTAGCAGAGCATTATAGTTTATTGTAGAGTAGTTTCTTTTCCATGTAAAGACAGGGGTAGACAAGTCCTAGGGGCAAAAAAAATGAATTGCCCATAAATGTAAATATCTCCCCTATTTGTGCCTTTTGCAAAGGGGGTACCCAGAGGGTATACTTGCCCATCAAAACGTTTTTTAGGTGTACACTTATATAATATATAAAGAATTGCGCAAGAAAAACTTAAATCATAAAATCTCTGGAAGTGTATACATAAAATTAAACATAAATGTATTGGCATAAGATTGGATTAGAGTCCAAATGTACTGTCCATATAGACTTGACAGAAATTGATGTTTAGACGAAAACTTCCTCCACCAGGTGAAAAGAGAGGTAGATAGATGAAGTGCCACCAATCAAATAAATCAGGTACTCTTACCAGAACACCTTTGTTTACCTATCTCTAGGTAAACGGACAGCGCATGCAGAATAGCCTCTGCGAGCTTTAACCACTTCAGCCCCGGAAGGTTTTGCAGCTTTAGGACCAGAGCACTTTTTGCGATTCGGCACTGCGTCGCTTTAACGGACAATTGCGCGGTCGTGCGACGTTGTACCCAAACTAAATTTGCGTCCTTTTTTTCCCACAAATAGAGCTTTCTTTTGGTGGTATTTGATCGCCTCTGCGTCATTTCTTATCACCGCTATAAACAAAAGAAGAGCGACCATTTTGCAAAAAAACCCAAATTTCTTACTTTTTGCTAAAATTCAAATCCAAAAAAAATATATAAAAAAAATTTTTTTTCACCGTTTTTGGCCGATTTATATTCTTCCTCATATTTGCGATAAAAAAAAATCGCAATCGGCGTTTATTGATTGGTTTGCGCAAAAGTGGCCGCGTTTACGGATGATGAGAATTCATTTCTGGGGTTTTTATTTTTTTTTTATTTTTTACTAGTAATGGCGGCGATCTGCGATTTTTAGCGGTACTGCGATATTGCAGCGGACATGTCGGACATTTTTGACACTTTTTTGGGACCAATGACATTTATTCAGCGATCAGAAATTTAAATGTCCACTGATTACTGTATAAATGTCATTGGCAGTGAAGGGGTTAACCTGGGGGGGGAGAGCTAGGGGTTAACTGTGTTCCCTGGGTGTGTTCTTACTGTGGGGGGGTTGGGCTAACATGGGCATGAGAGATCTAACTGATCCCAGTGACAGGGATCAGTAGATCTCTCATGCCCCACTGACAGGGCGGGAAACCGCCGTGTTTACATCGGCGGTTCCCCGTTCTTTGCCCTGTAGCCGCTCATCGTGGCTCGCCGGCAGACATCGGGTCCGCCCGAGCCACGGGCACACTCCTCAGGAGTGCGGCGGGTGCGCGCGCGCGCCCCCTGGTGGCCAAAATGCGAATCGCCGTTTATTTACGGCGATTCGCGCAGGGCTCCCCCACTGCCACCGTAAAAACACGGCGCGCGGTGGGGAACCGGTTAAGGGATACAATTCCTCTCCAACCAATGATCAGGCGTACTATGCGGGCAATTTATACCGGCCTCCAGCTTGTGCCAGGTATTGTCACCAGGTTCCCCAGGCTGTTAACTCGGTACCACATAGGAAAGGAAGAGGACCCCAAATAGTGTAATACAGTTTTTTAATTAAGATATAGCAAATAAAAAGCCAAATGGCTACTTACAGTCCAATAAAACAATGCGCATATAGAATCAAACAGAGCCGGCTAGTCCGCGTTCCGCCCGTGCTTCCGGGCCACGTGGGGCGACAGTGTCAATGCATCTGACACAAGCATGAGAGAGAGAAAGCAAAGCTCTCCCAGCCATATAATGTCACAATATATTGCCTGATCTCCTAAAAACTGTGATGGGCTCACCAGTATGGTGGCTGGATGAATCCTAGGTCTCCCCTCGGACTGGAAAGCCTCCTTCTGACAATGGAAGCGGAGCTCATTAAGCTCAATGCATGCCATTTTAATAAAATGCTCCACACAATACACTATAGTGCCCTGCAGTGGTGATAGCAGAGGAGTTCCTACTTGTATCTTGAGGTATGTTTTTCACATGTATGAATGATGGTACATTATATTTGTGGTCAGAGTCTGATTGTTGCCGAAGCAAGAACCCCCTATGCACCGCGACCTGAGGTGTGCCATGGTCACGCCGGATAGTATGACTATAAGAGGGCATACAGAGTATTATAGACTTAACCCAGGGAATGGGTAGGAGGGTCCAGCCAGGACGCCGACGATCATATGGGAGGAGGAGGGAGCTTATGAAGCCCAGACTCCTCCCACAAACACAGGCTAGCCTACGGCCAGCCTTAATACTTGTAGTAAGAGTCTGATTGTTGCCGAACAAAGAACCCCCTATGCACTGCGAACTGAGGCGTGCCATGGTCGCGCCGGATAGTATACCTATAAGAGGGCAAAAATACACAAACTAGGAATGAATGAAAAATATGTATTGAAACAAGATGTGCAATTACTCAACCAGTGAAGCAAAAGCTCACCTGACTTCTTCCTGGGGATCAGGAATATATCTACTGTAACAGGATGAACTCCAACACCCCATGTGCTTAATTACATGAGATGGGACCCCTTGCTTGGATGCTGCAGATGCTGCACCAATCCTGAAAGAATGACCTGAAAATTGTTTTGGATTAAACCCTAAATTGGCAAATAAGATTCTGACATGAGATATAAATTGCTTGGAGGTGAGAGGCTGAGCAGGAAAAGGGAGTAACGGGCTGTTGAGGGGAGCTTCGGAAAACATGGAGGAGAGCTGATCTAACACTTCTACAGGACACCAGGAGTTATTGGTTTTGAAATATTTGATCACAAAACCTTGACCTGTCTTTCTGTTTTGTTGTTGGGGCTGTCTGGTGAGATTATTCTAGAGTAACACAGGAGCATGGCAGCTGGCTTGAGATACTTCCCCTGGTCTGAGAAAACCATAAAAACTCAAATAGATTGCGGTTTTGAGGACAAGGCTGGGACCAGTACAGAAAGATGAAAGGGTTAACAGATCAAATATTCCTCCGAACGATCCGTAGACGTGACCGATCCCGTATGTAACCCCTAACTGCAAGATTCGAAACACAATATATGTCTAAAACACACCTTGCTATCCTTGACTCTCACGTAAGATCCACCTGTAACAATAGCATGAAATGCATACTAAATGACTGACCGAAAGCATATGAGTAGTACAGTAGCTGACAGTTGTAAGTAGAACAATTCAAGAACCATCTCCCACCTGGCTGTCTGTGGAGTGTAATTGATACGGATAACGAGTCGTGATGCCCCGTATGAATAGGGTCATGTTGCCTTCACAATTTGGGCCATGGTGCCCCGTATGAATGGGGCCGTGATGCCCAGTGGAATTGGGTTGCGGTGCCCCGTATGAATAGGGCCAAGCTGCTGGGTATGAATAGAGTCATGGTGCCACATGCGGTCTAAGCCGCCGGCTGCATGGCTGCCCCCTTGCTTGATGTGTTTGTAATATGCCAGCAGTGGTGGTGTGGATGAGGGCTGAACAAGGGCACCTGTGATGGAACCACAAGTCCCAGCAATACCCAATTGCAGGGTTAGGGTCCCTGACCTCCCCAGCTAATGTGATACATGCCGCCCCCCCCCCTCCCTCCCTCCGGACCCGCTCCTACCTCCTCTACAAGTTGGCACCTGTGTAGATCCTCCATGGGGCCGAAACACCAGGCTGGTGTATACCCTGGAGAGTTCCAGAACCGGGGAGTGTTCATGTCGGGCTGGCGAGCGGAGGTCGGGATCGGAAGTGACTTCACGGGGATTCTCTTCTTCCAGCCAGGATGCCGATTGTATTGGAGGAGGAGGGAGCTTATGAAGCCCAGACTCCTCCCACAAACACAGGCTAGCCTACTGCCAGCCTTAATACATACACATATATATATATATATATATATATATATATATATACATACAGAATCTCACAGTGAGTACACCCTTCACATTTTTGTAAATATTTTATATCTTTTCATGTGACAACACTGAAGAAATTACTCTTTTCTACAATGTAAAGTAGTGAGTGTGCAGCTTGTATAACAGTGTAAATGTGCTGTCCCCTCAAAATAACAACACACAGCCTTTAATGTCTAAACCGCTGGCAACAAAAGTGAGTACACCCCTAAGTGAAAATGTCCAAATTGGGCCCAAAGTGTCAAAATTTTGTGCGGCCACCATTATTTTCAGCACTACCTTAACCCTCTTGGGCATGGAGTTCACCAGAGCTTTACAGGTTGCCACTGGAGTCCTCTTCCACTCCCCCATGGCGACATCACAGAGCTGGTGGATGTTAGAGACTTGCACTTCTCCACCTTCCATTTGAGGATGCCCCACAGATGCTCAATAGGGTTTAGGTCTGGAGACATCCTTGTCCAGTCCATCACCTTTACCCTCAGCTTCTTTAGTAAGGCAGTGGTTGTCTTGGAGGTGTGTTTGAGGTCGTTATCATGTTAGAATACTGCCCTGCAACCCAGTCTCCGAAGGGAGGGGATCATGCTCTGCTTCAGTATGTCACAGTACATGTTGGCATTCATGGTTCCCTCAATGAACTGTAGCTTCCCAGTGTCAGCAGCACTCATGCAGCCCCAGACCATGACACTCCCACCACCATGCTTGACTGTAGGCAAGACACACTTGTCTTTGAACTCCTTACCTAGTTGCCGCCACACCTGCTTGCCACCATCTGAACCAAATACATTTATCATGGTCTCATCAGACCACAGGACATGGTTTGAGTAATCCATGTCTTAGTCTGCTTGCCTTCAGCAAACTATTTGGGGACTTTCTTGTGCATCATCTTTTAGAAGAGGCTTCCTTCTGAGACGTCAGCCATAAAGACCAATTTGATGCAGTGTGCGGTGTATGGTCTGAGCACTGACAGGCTGGGGGGGGGGGGGGGGGGGGGGGGGGGGGGGGGGGGGGGGGGGGGGGGGGGGGGGGGGGGGGCGCTGTATGGTCTTGGCCACTGTGCTGCAGCTCAGTTTCAGGATCTTGGCAATCTTCTTATAGCCTAGGCCATCTTTATGTAGAGCAACACTTCTTTTTTTTTTTTTTTTTGATCCTCAGAGAGTTCTTTGCCATGAGCTGCCATGTTGAACTTCCAGTGACCAGTATGAGTGAATGAGAGCGATAACGCCCAATTTAACACCTCCCCTCCCCATTCACACCTGAGACCTTGTAACAGTAACGAGTCACATGACACCGGGGAGGGAAAATGGCTAATTGGGCCCAATTTGGACGTTTTCACTCAGGAGTGTACTCACTTTTGTTGCCAGCGGTTTAGACATTAATGGCTGTGTGTTGAGTTATTTTGAGGGGACAGCAAATTTACACTGTTATACAAGCTGTACATTCACTACTTTACATTGTAGCAAAGAGTCATTTCTTCAGCGTTGAGTGTCACACAAAAAGATATAATAAAATATTTACAAAAATGTGAAGGGTGTACTCACTTTTGTGAGATACTGTGTGTATATATATATTACCATCATTCATCTATTCCTCTTACTCCTCTGCCATCACCTCAGCAGGGCACTATAGTGTATTGTGTGGGGAGCATTGTATTAAAATGGCATGCATTGAGCTCAATGAGCTCTGCTTCCATTGTCAGAAGGAGGCTACAATTTTAGTCATTTGCCATTTGCTCCCCACAAACAGCTGAAAAGACAAGGAGAGAGGCGCCTCTAAGTGCAGGATTAAAAGCAGTTTATTGGGCACATAAAAGTGGCAACTAACAGTTAACAGTACAAACCATAATTTATTACTTCTATATATATACTGCATGTATATTGTGCCTTTCCCAGCCTTATGGCCTAGATGATACATGTACGGGTTCAAGGTATATTCTCAGGTTTTGCGGCCATACTTATTGTATTCCCACAAACAGCTCAGGTGATACCAGTCTTCCTTTTGGTGGTGTATTTTTGTTTTTTTCCTTCATATATGCGTTTTGGGGACACATTCTTTATTTCTAATATGGTGGAAATATTTACTCCTTGATTTGTGTTATTGTATTTATAGATATATGTCTGAGATTGTATCAATACATGGATCACCTGCTGGTGGCACTGTTGTTCCCAGAGCTGAAGTGTGCAGTTTTGGTGGCCACCATTGGGTGTTTCCCAGCAGCCAGCTTATCCTAGTAATTGGGCTCCATGTGATACTGGCTTCTGGGAAGGTATATAATCCCTCCCTTTACTGATATCTGTGCCTCAGTGTTCTGCCTGTGAGCCATGTTTCTGCCTGATCTTGTATCCTGCTCCACACCCCTTGTTACCTGTCCTGATCCAGTTTTATTCATGTGAGCTCCCTCCATATTTGTACAGATCATTAGTTAGGTGGTTGTTCTGGATTTGCTGTACTGTCACGGTTATTTCTCACTTTTACAATGTTTATGGTTTGTTTGTGTTTGACAGAAGTTATTTATAATGAACTTTATTTAATCATACTTGCTCTGGCTCCTTGAATTGTAGCCCACTGGTCTGGTCATCCTGCATTTGGTATCTGTTACAATATATGTAAAATGATCTGAATATTACTTGTAGATATACACTATATTTTCAAAAGTATTGGGACGCCTGCCTTTACACGCACAGGAACTTTAATGGCATCCCAGTCTTAGTCCGTAGGGTTCGGTATTGAGTTGGTCCACCTTTTGCAGCTATAACAGCTTGAAGGCTGTCCACAAGGTTTAGGAGTTTGTCTATGGCAATGTTTGACCATTCTTCCCGAAGCGCATTTGTGATGCCCTGCACTGATGTGCATGAGAAGTCCTGGCTTACAGTCTGCTCTAATTCATGCCAAAGGTGTTCTGTTGAGCTGAGGTCAGGAATATGTGCAGGGCAGTCAAGTTCCTCCACCCCAAACTCATTCATTCATGTCTTTATGGACCTTGCTTTGTGCACTGGTCCAAATCATTTGATGGAGGGGGATTATGGTGCCTGGGTTGTTTTTCAGGGGTTGGGCTTGGCCCTTAGTTCCAGTGAAGGGAACCCTTAGGGTGTCAGCATAGCAAGACGTTTTGGACAATTTCATGCTCCCAACTTTGTGGGAACAGTTTG
The DNA here is from genome assembly GCA_018402905.1 of Glandirana rugosa. Lineage (NCBI taxonomy): Eukaryota > Metazoa > Chordata > Amphibia > Anura > Ranidae > Glandirana > Glandirana rugosa. The sequence continues at coordinate 267,147 of BLSH010389319.1, forward strand.
GGGATGGCCCCTTCCTGTTCTAACATAACTGTGCACGAGTGCACAAAGCAAGGTCCATAAAGACACGGATGAGTGAGTTTGGGGTGGAGGAACTTGACTGGCCTGCACAGAAACCTAACCTTAACCCGATAGAACACCTTTGGGATGAATTCGAACGGAGACTGCGAGCCAGGCCTTCTCGTCCAACATCAGTACCTGTCCTCACAAATGCACTTCTGGAAAAATGGTCAATCATTCCCATAGACACTCCCATAGACACTCCTAAACCTTGTGGGCAGCCTTCCCAGAAGAGTTGAAGCTGTTATAGCTGCAAAGGGTGGGCCAACTCAATATTGAACCCTCCGGATTTCAGACCCCAAACACACTATCCAACTTTTGTTGTCACATTTCCTTCAGATTTACCAAAACCATGTAGTGCAAGGGCCTGCCTGATTACATACAAATTGAAACTCCTAAGGTTTGACCTCATATTATATGGTTTTGGTAAATCTGAAGGAAAACATCTACAGAAAATTGGATGGTGTGTATCCAGCTTATGACTGGAATGCCATTAAAGTTCATGTGTGTGTAAAGGCAGGTGTCCCAATACATTTGACCATATAGTGTATTTTTGCAACTTCAAATTGGATGATGCGAATAAGCTCATATTGCAGCACCTATACTGAAGAAGTAACTATTGCAAAACATTTTGATGTTGAACTTCATATGCTGTCTGGTTGCTCATATATTTCAAAAACGATAAGTCCATTACACGACTAATATTTAGGGTGTAACATGTAAACTGTTCAGCATCAGGCCCCTCTCCCCCCACCCCCTTGTGACAGTTTGTCGGGGATCTTTTCCCTGCACTCGCTGTCACAATTCAATGAGAGCGCGGCCATGTGTGGCTTCACCCACACCGCCGCATCATTGTTTCTCAGATCCCTGTGAATCAATGAAATACAAGTATGATCGGCGAGAGGGAGATGGAATCAGTCCATGCCGGAAGTTTACCATAGAGAATCCGGCAGGCCAGATGGCCCCCGGGCCTCTCTATGGTCTATCGGAGGCCGGGCGCGATGTTATGACGTCACGCCTGGCCTCTGCATTTGAAAAAGTGCCGCCACCTCAGCTGGGAAGCCAGGATCATTTTTATTTTGTTTTGTTTTCTTTTTCAGGCTTCCCAGCCTAGAGGCGAGATCTGGGGACTTATTGACCACAGAGGACCTGTCACGCACTATTCCTATTACAAGGGATGTTTACAGGCTCCTAACAAAAAAAAAATAATAAATGCATTTTTTTTTTTTACCTGGAAAAAAATGGTGGATTTATTATTATATTATTTTTTCTTGTAAAGGTGAACTTCTTTAAAAAAGTAAAGTGGTTTTAATGTATATATGTAATAAATTGTCTGTGTTGAAAAAACAAAGATTTTTCATTTTGACTTTTGAATATTGGGATGGTACCTGAATATTTTTAACCCCACACAATATATGTGATATTTTTGGAGGGAAATGGAGTGCCGGTGAAGAAGTAAATTCAAAATGCTGCAAAAAATGCCAAAGTTTTAGGCACTTGTAAACAAATATAATGCCGTAAAGCAAAATAAACAGGGAAAAAAAAACACGCATCAATATTTGGTGTGAGCGTCCTTTGCCTTTAACATAAAGTAATTATCTTATGTGCACTTGCATTTACTTGCAGGGGTAACTCGCCTATGCTGAATCTTTATCCCGGTCAGCTCGGGTAGTGATCCTCAGTGTCAGACCTTTCCCAGTGGTTCCTCTCTTGACGGCACTCCTCTGGTCCGGTGCAACAATCCCTGCATAGGTGGGTATGTGCCTCACACTAAAGCGATGCAGTGGAACGTTGCTAAAGATTCAGCATAGGCGAGTTACCCCTGCAGGGGTACCTAGCTCCGGTGAGTGGGGACGCAGGAGGGGAGCACAGAGTTGAAGCACTGGATCACTTTGCATTTATGAAGTTTTATCACCAAAGTCACTGAACACTTTTTATTCCATCTGGATTTCTTTTAACCATTTGAATACAGGATGTTTATACCCCCTTCCTGCCCAGACCAATTTTCAGCTTTCAGCGCTCTCACATTTTGAATCTCAATTACTCTCTCATGCTACACTGCACCCAAACAAAATTTGTATAATTTTTTTCACACAAATAGAGCTTTCTTTTGGTGGTATTTAAGAACCTCTGGGTTTTTTATTTTTTGCGACATAATTGAAAAAAGTGCGAAAATTTTGAAAAAAAAAACATTTTTTTTTCGTTTCTGTGATAAAATTTTGCAAATAAGTAATTTTTGTCCATAAATTTGGGCCAAAACCTATACTGCTACCTATCTTTGGTAAAAATAACCCAAATAAGTGTATATTATTTGGTCTGTGTGAAAGTTATAGAGTCTACAAGCTATGGTGCAAATCATTGAAAATTGATCACACCTGATACACTGATGGCCTGTCTCATTTCTTGAGGCCCTGAAATGTCGGGAAAGTACAAATACCCCCCAAATTACCCCTTTTTGAAAAGTAGACATTCCAAGGTATTTAGTAAGAGGCATGGCGAGTTTTTTGAAGTTGTACTTTTTTCCCACAATTCTTTGGAAAATTAAGAAATTATTATTATTATT
>BLSH010389319.1:278442-296031 GCA_018402905.1 Glandirana rugosa
AGACCTTGCGCTCCTCTACCTTCCATTTGAGGATGCCCCACAGATGCTCAATAGGGTTTAGGTCTAGAAACATGCTTGGCCAGTCCATCACCTTTACCCTCAGCTTCTTTAGCAAGCCAGTGGTCGTCTTGGAGGTGTGTTTGAGGTTATCATGTTGGAGTACTGCCCTGCCGCCCAGCCTCTGAAGGAAGGGGATCATGCTCTGCTTCAGTATGTCAGTACATGTTGGTATTCATGGTTCCTTCAATGAACTGTAGCTCCCCAGAGGCGGCAGCACTCATGCAACCCCAGACAATGACGCTCCCACCACCATGCTTGACTGTAGGCAAGACACACTTGTCTTTGTACTCCTCACCTGGTTGCCGCCAAACACGCTTGACACCATCTAAACCAAATAAGTTTATCTTTGTCTCATCAGACCAGAGGACATGGTTTCAGTTATCCATGCCCTTAGTCTGCTTGTCTTCAGCAAACTGCGGGCTTTCTTGTGCATCATCTTTAGAAGAGGCTTCCTTCTGGGATGACAGCCATGCAGACCAATTTGATGCAGTGTGGGGCGTATGGTCTGAGCACTGACAGGCTGTCCCCCCACCCCTTCAACCTCTGCATGAATGCTGACAGCACACATACATCTGTTTCCCAAAGACAACCTCTGGAAATTATGCTGAGCACGTGCACTCAACTTCTTTGGTTGACCATGGAGAGGCCTGTTCTGAGTGGAACCTGTCCTGTTAAACCACTGTATGGTCTTGGCCACCCTGCTGCAACTTAGTTTCAAAATATTGGCAATCTTCTTATAGCCTAGGCCATCTTTATGTAGAGCATCAATTCTTTTATCAGATCTTCAGAGAGTTATTTGCCATGAAGTTCCATGTTAAACTTCCAGTGACCAGTATGAAAGAGTGCGAGCGATAACACCAACTTTAACACACCTGCTCCCCATTCACACCTGAGACCTTGTAACACTAACGAGTCACCTGACACCGGGGAGGGAAAATGGCTAATTGGGCCCAATTTGGACAATTTCACTTAGGTGTGTACTCACTTTTGTTGCCAGTGGTTTAGACATTAATGGCTGTGTGTTGAGTTATTTTGAGGGGACAGCAAATTTACACTGTTATACAAGCTGTACACTCACTACTTTATATTGCAGCAAAGTGTTATTTCTTCAGCGTTGTCACATGAAAAGATATAATAAAATATTTACAAAAATGTGAGGGGTGTACTCACTTTTGTGAGATACTATGTTTGTGTATATATAGATACTTTTTTTTCTTTTTTATTGCACATAAAGAAAGCTTAACTAGTATTTCTAATTATAGATGGAGTATAAACTTAAGTAGTGGTAAGTACTTACACTGCATTGATTTCAGTGAATACATGTATTATCTTATCACAGTAAAGGTACGCGTTTAGTTTCCTTTTAATTTTCCTGAAGTGAGCACCACTAATCTCTAAATAGCAAGTTCAAAAGACAGTCACATTTTTACCATTTATTCTTCTGTCACTTATGGGCTACATTTGTGTGCAAAGTAAAAAGTGAAATATTGCAATGGCTCTGCATTATTTATATTTAAGTCTACGCTTACTGTTTTAATGTCTTACTTATCTGTAACTCCTACAGTGATAAAATGTTGTCTTTAAAATGGAAGATTATTACTATCAGATGAACCTTCCCAAGTGTCTTCTGTATACCATTTGTCTCAGATGTGCATACAGTAGGCTATCTGATGGGAAAAGTTCTGGGTGAACACAAGAACTGGTGTTTTATTTATTGCAGTGCTGCCATCTACCAAATCACAACATGCTCTTTTAAAGTATGAAATATGTCTTAACCTGTAATAGCACCACACCATTCACCTAAACTCGAATAGCTTAAATAATTTGTTGTCTTAAAATGCATGTATGATTTTTTGCATACAGTTGTGCTCAAACGTTTGCAAACTCTGGCAGAAATTGTGATATTTTGGCATTAACCACTTGCTGACCAGCCGCGCAGTTATACTGCGGCAGGTTGGCATGGCTGCGCCGTCATTGTAAGTCGGTTAATAAAATAAATAAAAAATGCCGCGCTATAGTGATATGAATATGGAAAGACTTTTAAAGAGGTAAATGAGAAAGAGCTGCAATCTGCCCAAGGATATCTTCTTGCAAAAGCAAGAATGTATATATATATAAATAGATTGCGCTAGTTAAAACTATTTAAAATCAAAATTATCTATGAAATAAACACCATAAATGTCACATGTGGATATTATGCAGGTACTGTGAATTCATAAATGATATAAATAATTATGGACAAATCATCTGTGTTGTAAAATGGATTATGTGCAAATAATCATAAATGCAAAGAATTAAAAAATACTATTACATTTTCCATACTGTAAAGTGCAAAAAGTGCACAAAAACTGATATGTGCTCAATAGGTGAAAAAGAGAGTCTGTGAATAGGTTCCAATGAGCAAATAAGGAAGTCCGTGTGTCTTTAGGGATACTTATAGGAATCCTTCCACCATGTGTTGAAAAGGAGGAGAGGAGAGGGGGGGGTGGGGCATGAGGACACCCACAGCACACTGTAATCGAGGATCCTTACCGGAAACTCAATGACCACCTATCTCTAGGCATGGTCACTAGCGCAGGCAGATAGCCTCTGCTGGCATAATCCCCAATTCGATCTTTTGCACCGTTCCTCAGTTAATCCACACTAGTCACTCAATGGGATTGGTACCATGTATAAGAGAAAAAGGGTCCGCAATAGTGTAATTCTGTTATTTTATTTATGAAGAAAAAGTGCCGATTGGCTACTTACAGCAAAGTGAAAATAACAAATGTTGTACAGCAAACCCGTGCTTCCGGGATCACTTGGGGGGTGCGATGACGTCAATGTGTATCTCCTCCCTACATGTTTCGTCACAACTGACGTCTTCAGTCGGTTGCTTTAAGAGCTATAGAGGGTGCGCAGGACGCTGGAGCCGATGCGCGTGGGCGGTGGCCGTGATGTCCGCCGGCTACCTGCAATTGCTCTACGGAGAGGCAGAACGAAGATCTATCAATGTAAACAGACAGATCTCCATCCTTTCAGGGGAGTAGAGAGAGATCTGCTGTCCCAAGTAATCCAGAACAGCAATCTACCTCTACTCCCTGTCAGCCCAGCCCCCACATAGTTAGAAACACCTCCCTAGGGAACATTTAACCCTTTGATCACCCCCTAGTGTTAACCCCTTCCCTGCCAATGACATTTATACAGTAATCAGTGGCTATTTTTAGCTCTGATCGCTGTATAAATATCATTGGTCCCAAAAAGTGTCAAAAGTGTCCGATATGTCTGCCAAAATATCGCAGACCGCCACCATTACTAGTAAGATAAATAAATAATAAAAATGACATAAATCTAGGCTCTATTTTGTAGACGCGATAACTTTTGCACTAACCAATCAATATACGCTTATTGCGATTTTTTTTTTAACAAAAATATGTAGAAGAATACATATTGGCGTAAACTAAGGAAGAAATAGGTTTTTTTTTTTTTTTTTGGATATTTACTATAGCAAAAATTTAAAAAAAATGATTTTTTTTTCAAAAATTGTTGCCTTTTTTTGTTTATAGCGCAAAAAATAAAAAACACAGGGGCGATCAAATACCACCAAAAGAATGCTCTATTTGTGGGGGAAAAAAGGACGTCAATGTTGCTTGGGTACAACGTCGCACGACCGCGTAATTGGCAGTTAAAACGATGCAGTGCCGTATCGCAAAAAGTGTTCTGGTCAGGAAGGGGGTAAATCCTTTTCCGAGGGTGGTGGTTAATATTGAAAATATGACTGATCATGCCAAAAAACTGTCTTTCATTCGAGGATAGTGATCATATGAAGGCATTCATTATCACATAGTTGTTCGGCTCCTTTTTAAATTATAATGTTAACAGAAATCACCCAAATGGCCCTGATCAAAAGTTTATATACCCTGGAATGTTTGGCCTTGGTACAAACACACAAGGTGACACACACAGGTTACAGTGGCAATTAAAGGTTAATTTCCAACATCTTTGGCTTTTTAAATTGCGTGTATGTGTATAAAATGTCAATGAATTTGTTAGCTCGAACATGAATGCACTGAGGAGACTAGATAATGAGCCATGGAGAGCAGATAAGAATTGTCAAAAGACCTGCATAACAAGGTAATTGAACTTTATAAAGATGGAAAAGGATATAAAAAGTACATTTGCCAGTCAGTACTGTTCAATTACTTAAGAAGTGGAAAATTGGGGGCTCTCTTGATACCAAGCCAAGGTCAGGTAGACCAACAAAGATCGCAGCCACAGCTGCCGGAGGAATTGTTTGGGATACAAAGAAGAACTTACAGGTAACCTTAGGAGAAATGCAGACTGCTCTGGAAAAAAATGGTGTAGCTGTTTTTAAGGAGCACAATACGACAATACTTGAACCAAAAATGATCTGCATGGTCTATTTGCCAGAAAGACACTTTTTTCTGGCAACTCAACCATGGAGATCATATTTGCTCAAGTATTGTTGCATTGTGCAATAGCAAAATGACGGCTGGGTGGTGGTTTAATTGTTGTGACTCAACGTCATATAAAGTCCGTCACAACATGCCGCTCATGCGTGCCTCCCCCGGCAAGCGGTGGTGCTGTGTGTCACTCGGACACACTGCATCTCTGATCACTGTAAAGAGCCTATGACATAGGCCCTTTACCATGTGATCATCTGTGTTCAATCACAGCTGCTCACAATGTAACTAAGAAGTGCCAGTCATCGGCAGTCCTCTACTCACGTTGACAGTGCATGAGTAGAGGACAGCCACTAAGCTGCTTTCCTATCAAGGGGGATGTGTGCTGATAATCAGTGCAGCCCCATCAGTGAGGCCTATCCATGATGCAGTTCAGTGGCCGTCAGTGCAGCCTCATCGGTGCACATCAGTGAAGGAGAAACATTACTTATTTACAAAATTTTATAACAGAAACAAAGAATAACTTTTTTTTATTTTTTCATTTTAGCAAAAAATGAAAAACTCAATGTTGATTAAATACCACCAAAAGAAAGCTCTATCTGTCTCAAAATTGATAAACATTTAGTTTTGGTACAGCATTGCATGACCGCGCAATTGTCATTCAAAATGTGACAGTGCTGAAAGCTGAAAATTGGCCTGGGCAGGTAGGGGGTGAAAGTACCCAGTATTAAAGTGGTTAAAAACAACCACACAGTCTTTTTCCAGAGCAGCCTGTATTGCACCTGTGTGTTTTCTTTGTATCCCTAACAATGCCTTTGGTCTTCCTGACCTTGGCTTGGTATCAAGAGATCCCCAAACTTTCCACTTCTCAATAAGTGATAAAACAGTGTCTGTGATGTTTTCCAAAATTGCATGCATACATCTTTGCAATCACTAATCCACAGAACCAGCACTCAACTTAAATAAATTCCCTGAACTAATTGCTATATTTTAGGGGTTTTGCTCAACCCAAAGTATAGTGTTTTTCCAGTGCGTTCACTCCAGCCAGGAATACTGTTTAGGGCTTGCTGGCCCTCTTTTATTTAAGAAAGAAAGTAAAATGTTCTACAATACAAAAGGTTAAGTGGTTTCCACTATGACTTCAAACACAAAAAAAACAACTAGCCTCCTGGCTCACTCTGGCAGCACCACTGCTCAGACCTCAAAATGAGATCTTTTGGCTTCTTCCTCAGATTGTGACCCGGCACTACTGAGCTCACGTGCAACCTCTGCACTTTTCTTGCAGCTCCCTGCTGCTCTGGTCCATGTCCTGGCTTCCAGGCAAAGAACCTTCTGTCTCCTTAATAGAGACCAGAACTATGATCAGCCCTGTGACTATAAAGGATGTTCACACCTGCACACACACAGCCTACTGATCTCTGGTAAAACCTGTACACAATAGTTGAAGCTTCTTTCCTCCCAAAGCTCTTCGAGGCCTCTGAATGCAGACCCCAATCTAGACCATAAAACCCAGAGAAACTGAAAAAGTTACCCTGTGCCTTTACTTTTTCTTTTCAAATATGATTTTATTAAATTCCAACAAGGGCAAAGCCCACTCATTACATTCATAAAATATTAACATTGATGATTTAAATCACAGAATGTAAGTCGCATACATTTAACAAATGGAGAGCACGGTTACAGTTGTATATAACGTGTCAAACAGAAAAACAATAAACAGTCCGGGCCAATGCATCCATCTGTGACATCTGACATATTTGTGGATCAAACGTGACTATTAATGTCTAGAGAGGGTTGCCCCGACTCCTTTTTCTCATTTTTGTTAATAAAACAAAGAAGGAAGGGGAAAGAGAAAGAACAGTCGGGAAGTGAAAAAGATGGGGGGGGGGGGGAGATGGCGATGACCCAGCACAGCAGAGCTCTAGGCAGCCTATTATCCTATTATTAGGAAGGGGTTTTTACCGCGCTAAGCACTGTGTGATTTGTGTGATATGAACAGTGAGCAGCCACCTATATCGACCAAACTTAATCGTAGGGAATCTTAGCAGTATATGGTGGTGGCGCTAAACTGAACATGTGAAATTAAAATATGACATGAAATATAGATAACAAAATTTGCACAATGGCGACTGCCCTGCTTTTTATTTCCATCTAACCGGTTGTGGCATTGGAGGATCTTCGGCCCCGGATGGTAATTACTTTGTGTGGACACCCCCCCTTTCCCATCGGATGACCACAAGTACCCCCAACCTGACCACCCAGTTCCAGAACCCCGAGGAAAAGACCAGGACCCGGAAAGGAGATATCGGACTACCGGAAAAACGAGACCTGGCTGTGTGACGTGACCGGTGTAGGAGTCCCCGGATGTACCTTGATGCCCCCTGCCGTTTGGTCCCACATTGATCTCAAGGCGTTTATTCTTCTCCCTTCTGGTAAGCCTCCACTCGAATAGAAGTTGGAGTTCTTTTAACATCATCCAGTCATATTGAGCATTCACCCAGATGAAACACTGTCCGTGGTGGATTCACAAATTTGGACTTTGCACATTATTATTTATATTTTTTTGAACGGCACCTTGCACTTTATGCACTAGGATTCACTGGACACATTTATATTTTATGCAATTATTTTATGCAATAATTTATGCAATTCATCCAGGACTCACCAAGTTCTATGTGTGACTCGTATATTTATATATTGTGCAAATTTTGTTATCTATATTTCATGTCATATTTTAATTTCACATGTTCAGTTTAGCGCCACCACCATATACTGCTATTATCCTATTATTACCAGGGGGCTCAGGACCCAAAATAGGCTCTTCCTTCATCTGAAAGAATGAACATATTCTAGAGACCCCAAGTCTTAGTATACTTCTCAAGTTTGTGGAGAGACATAAGGTTTAGGTCTACCATCTTGTTTATATCTTCCACCTTTCGTAGCCAATGTGCTGTGGTTGGTGGGTGTTGCTGTTTCCAATGTAGGGGAATGCAGGCTTTAGCTGTATTCAGCAGGTGTCTTACAATGGATTTTTTATATGTTTTAGCCAGGATATTTGAGATGTGTAAGCAGGAAGAAAGCAGGATCATTGGGTATTCTGTACATTTCTGAGTTATGGTTTTAACTTCTGTCCAGAAGTTGGTCAACTTAGAGCAGGAGCAAAATATGTGTACAAGCGTCCCTCCGCTCTCCTACTCAAGTGTCTGGGGTCGTTGGGTATTATTTGTGTAATCCGTTAGGCGAGAAGGAACCATCTGGTCAGTATTTTGAAATTAGTTTTTTGTATTTTAGTACAAATCAAAGATTTGAGGGAGAATCTGATCATATTCTGTGTTTGGGTCACAGTAAAGGTGTGGTTCAATTCTAATTCCCATTTTGCTATGCAGGGAAGATGCGGTTGTTTGGGGGGGGGGGCGTATCAGATCAATACTCTTTGAAAGTAGTCAGTTTTGGCGGTGGAATCCCTGTGGATTTGGGAGGGAATGCAAAAAGTGATGTAATTGCAAGGCACTCCAAAACGGGAGGTGGAAGGGGCCTGAGGCGTGTGTCAATTCCACTAAGGAAGGCCATCTGTCTTCTATTAGGAATTTAGAGGCCTGATCACACTGTGTTTGACGTAGGGTTTTGAATTCTGAGGGCTGAAGGTCAGGAGGGAATTGGGGGGTTACCCAAGATTGGAAATAAGGGTGATTCTAGAGTCGTGAGAGAGGCTAGTTGGGAGGCCTGAGAGCTAATGCGGAGTGTAGTTCCTATGGTTGGGTGAGTTTTCAACTCTTGGGGTAGATATTCGTAGGACCATAAAGCACTCTTCAGGGATATGTTGGTTTGTGCTTGCTCTATTTGAGCCTATAATTTGGAGCTAGAATGGCATTGCTAGTCTATATTTCTACCCAAATGAACTGCATGCTAGTATTTACTGATGTCTGGGAGTGCTGATCCCCCATTCTTTCAAAGTAGTGTTAATTGGCTATGGGGGAGTCTAGGTTTTTTGTGGGCTCAGACAAATTGGGTAAATAGTGACTGAACTTGTTTAAAATAATTAGGGAGGTAATGCTTGGAGTAGGTAAAGAAATTTTGGTAGGATGCTCATCTTTAACAAGTTGCATCTGCCAAACCAAGAATGCAGGCCAATGTTCCATCTCCCCAGTAAGGTAAGGGTTTTGGTAGCAGGGGCGGAAAATTGTGTTCGTAAGTTTGAAAAATGTTGGCCAGTATGTATGTGCCCAAATATATGAATGCTGATTTCATCCATTTAAAGTGAAAGCTCGATTGTAGGGCTGCTAGTTGGCGAGGGGGGACCGCAATCCCCACCGCCTCCGATCTAACGAAACTTATCTTCGGGTTTGAGAGCAGACCGTGTCGAATTCTCGCAGCAAGTTTGGCAGGGAGATCTCTGGGTTTGTCAGGGAGAAGAATAGATCGTCTGCGTATGCAGATATCTTATGTTATGTGTCTCCAATCGTTATCCCCTGGATGTCTGGATTTATGCAGATTGTACACAGGAATGGCTCTAAGGATAGGGCGAAGAGGAGAGGGGAAAGGGGGCAGCCTTGCCGTATACCATTGCTAATGGGGAAAGGCTCAGAGAGAATACCATTAGATTTCACCTGGGCTGAGGGTTTAAAGTCAATTTTGACGATCCATTTGAGCATCGTGTCGCCTAGGCTGATGTGATGGAGTCCCGAGAACATAAAGTTCCAGTTCACTCGGTCAAGCGTCTTTTTGGCGTCGGTGCTGAGAAAGAAGCATGGCTTGTGAGTTAAGTTTGATTTATAAAACAGATTGCGTAGTGTAATCCCTTGCTTCTCTTGTGGGGATAAAGCCCACCTGGTCTAGATGGATAAGTGACTGTAAATGTTGAGCTAGTCTATTAGCTAATATTTTGGTAAATCGTTTTAGGTCTGTATTCAGTAGCGATATGGGGCAGTAGCTGCCGCATAATGTGGGGTCCTTTCCCTCTTCGTGAATTACCAAAATATGGGCTCTGTGTGTCTTTTGGGAAGATTGTGTCTGAGCCAACTGTGTTAAATAATTTCACCATATAAGGGCCTAGGAGCGGGAGAAGTTTTGCAGTATTGCAGGGTATAGCCGTCAGGTCCAGGAGCTTTACCCTGGTCCATCGCACCCATTGCTTGCTGAATTTCCTCTAGCGTTATAGGGGAGCCTAATTCTCCCCTAATTTCATTGGGGAGAGAGGGGAGTTAGGATGATTCAAGATAGTCTTATATCGCCAACTTAGAGGGTGATTGGTCTGAAAAGTTGTAAAGTGAGGTATAGAATGCATGGAATTCCTCCGTAATTTGATTAGGCAAAGCAGCCTTCCTGCCATTTGTGTGCTATGATTTGAGGGACATATGTGGAGAGCTTCTGCTCTCTCTGACCATCCTGGCTAATAGCCTTTATCTTTTCTAACACAGTGACAGGGTCTAGTTCTGTCACATTCCCCTCCCCTCTGATCCGGAGTGAGGAACACACAAGACTTTTGCTTGTGGCACTTACCACCCAGATCGACCCAATCCTCTCTGGCCCCCCTTTCCTCTCTAAAATGGAATTTTGTTCTATGTGTCCCAATAATACATTCTTCTTGTGTTATAGACACTGATTGTGATCCCAGAGTTGAAATTGAAAATATCTTAGCTAACACAAAGCCTGAACTACATGTAAATTCATGTCCCTACTTTGAGGTTATTTCCCACAAAATCATAACATGGCTACTACATTGAAAACTTGTAAAGAATATGGTGTGGAAGTTTGAAAAAAGAAAAAAAAGATTATGGTGTGGGAACATGTTTGTTATGCATTTTGGGTGGTACAAAATGTGTAGCAGTCAACATGTAGTTGTAGACATTAATTCATATTTAAGTGTCTAGAGACAGCCTAAACTTTCAACTTCGCTGTCTGGGAAAAAAAGTGTTTGTTGTCACAAATGTCTGTAACCATTCAAAAACTGGGAATGTTCCAATGGCTGGAAAATTCTATAAGCTAAAGCCTATCTACAGGCTTATTTAATGTATCCCAGAGAACTTGTACAGAAATATGAAGCCAAATTTAATCTGGGTGCTGGAAACACCATTCACATTTTGTCCACTTTATTGCTCTGTAACCACGGTATAACTGTCTGCAGACCACTGGCTGAAAAACAGAGAGGTCATTAAGTGACCCTGTCTCTTCAGATTTGTTCTGGAGCCAAAATTGACTTAAGTGGGCTTTTCAGTTAAAATATAATGTGTAATCTTTTTTGCTGCAGCTCAGAAAAGAATGCATAAGAGTTTATTTCTGAAAGAGATTAATAGGATTTAGATCGGTTTGAGCATGTTAAAAATGCATGTGATAAATGATATCACTCTGTAGTTTCAGTTTAAACATATGCAGAGAATGTAATTTTTATCTTTTTCCACTGTAAATCATCAACATGTTTTACTATAGTCATTTGTCCCAGTGCAGAAATATACTTCATTAAAGTTGAAGCTACAATTCCGATGAGGCTGTCAGCCTAATTTTTATGAATAACGTGATGTAAATAGTTACAATGTCATTGGTAAATGGGAAGGCCATGACTCTCGGTAAATTATTTACTTTACTTCCAAACATATTACATGAATTCCTTTGTTTCTACTTTTACATGCATCTAAACAGCGTAAATCTAGGAAATCTTGATTGTTGGGTTGTAGGCCCAACTGCACCAGTAGAACACAAGGCAAAAAAGAATAAAAGCACAGCCTCCCCAAACATCCCATTAGCTAGTGGCGGTTCACTTTTTGCCTGGTGTCAAGTAGTAAGGACCTAAGTTCCCTGCTGGGGAAAATTTGCAGCAAATTATTTTTATTTCTTCTTTCAGTCTTCAAGACCTTCCATCAACTGCTGGGTGACAGGCTGAATAATCTTGATCCTTGCAGTTCCCTACCTTGTTTGTCTTTACCTGTGGTCCCACTGACCAACGGTTTGTTCTCATCTGACTCTTGCACTAGTCTGGCAAGCTTATGTGTTGCTCGATTCAACCTGCTGTCTGATAGATAATTGGCAATCAGTGGCCAACCTTGCCCGAGCAATGTCTGTCCCAAACCCTGTACTTTGTGACTCCTTGTCCCTGGGAGTCCTATTGTGCACTTTGCTTACCTGCCCCTAGCATCCTGCATGCTGAACAGTACCCTGTCCTTAGATGTTGTGCAATCTGCCTATGTATCTCTGGAAATCCTGTACGCTGAGCCATTCAGCTGCTAAATTGTGCTTTTCTTTTTATGCATAGTGTCCTACTACTGAAGGTGGGGCTATAAACCATTGGTCACAATTCTCTCTATTTCCGCTGTTTCCTTCAATTAACTGAAGGAGAAAAGGATTTTACAGTATGAACAAAAATCCTATCCCTGACTGAGCCAAATCCTCTTTTATTTGTGCCTCGCACGCTCCCCTCCCAGATGCTGCAACTCACAGTTGGAGGGTTCAGCACCAAAGGCAGTGTTGTCATTCCAAAAAGCAGAGGGTAGGTGTAGTCAGATGCTGATTGACAAGCTACAGGTTGTAAATCAACAGTGACAATGCTGATAGCCACATCCCCTGCAACTTTTTTTTTCATCTCATTGTAGTGCAAGCAGATACAACCTTCATTAGCGTGGCTGTGAATTTAGGCGCAGTGCAACATAACTAAAAGAGCATCATAGGAAGCTTCGGTACATTAGGTGAATTTCACTGGCAGGATCAACAAGTATTTATGGGACTTTGAAGGGGGGCTAAGAAAAACTGTAAGTGCATATGCACTTATAATTAAAGCCTAACTGGTATGACAAAAAAATAGTCCAAATGCCCATTTTATCTACCCAAAGTCACAGTCATGTGATAATCCTTTTCTCTTCTTCTGGGGTCCTTCTTCAGGTGTGCCATCACTGTCTGCATTATGTGGTCAGGCAATACTTCCAGAAACCAGGTCCTCTCTCATAGGCTCTAAAGGCAGGGGAACTCCTGGGGGTGACGAGGGGACCAATGCCCAAGAAGATGATGGGCAGGGAAAAATGGTTGGTCCCCAGGGCAGGAAATTAGCTTGGCTCATAGAGAAAACTGTGACTTTAATCCATTGCACTGCAGGGTAACTTAGTAAAAGGTGTTTGGAATTAAGACTGAAGTATAAGGTAATTGATGCACAATGCACTTTTTATTACTGTTAACAGTGAGTGGTCCAACCTTTGTTGAAGGGCTTGACCTAAAGTATTATGCTTTTGTCTTAGTATGGAACTTTTTGTGTGTCTGCCTATATTAGTGTATTAGGATTATTTTGACATGCACATAATACTAAAAAAAACAACAATAATTACAAGAACTTGGAAATTATGTTTGGATTTAAAACTATGAACGTATACCTAGTTTGAAAAAAAATCACATCTCTGTCATTGCATAAAACCTATTTCTGTATTGATTTTAACTTACATGATCTATGATATTGGAAGGGAGTCATTTAATGAGAAGTGGAAATGAGAAAACATGCCCAGAATTCCATTTTGATAGGATCATCAAAGGTATGGCATTCAGTATATATTGATGGCTTGGCATTTCCTCTGGATGACATGGCATCATAAATGTTCACAACTGCTTGCCAATGCCTCAAAAGAAGTAAATGTACATTGTGAAGAGATGTAAAGTAAATCACTTAGTTCCATGATGTCTATATTGCTGTTGGTGTGAGCTGGATTTAGTGTTTCTACCTTCCATTATTCCCTACATGCAATAGATCAACATCATATTCTGCGGCCATTTTTCAGCATGCTTGGCAGTTATTTTCCCACAGGCAGATAATTCACTTATCTTCACAACCTGCCAGACGGCTATTGTTTTTTGGAAATAAAGATGACATATTTTAAATGTGGAATGAATTTTTGCAGGCACCGATGAGAAAAATATTGTTAGGATGGTAGTTTAGGCGGTGATGTTATGTTGACTTGATAACATCTATTTTCCATAGCACTATATATAAGACATTATTGATTTTGGATCAAGAATGCCTGGGTTTTTTATTCAGCCAGTTATTCATTTGTGAGTTGTCCTCCTCTAAAGGGAATTATGATTATAGCTCTTCACTTTCGCTTTGTGCTGTTCATGCTGGGAAGATGTTTTTGGTGCCTTTTATTGCATATTTTGGCGATCTTTGTAAACCAAATTCTGGTATTAATTTGGAGCTCAGAAATAACTGCTGATGACCATGGCAGTCAGTTAGATTTATTTTTTTTAGTGTTGGTTACAGCAATAAGAGATAACAGCTGATTAATGAAATAAACTATTCTCTGTATTTCTTAAACTTATCCCTTTGTGTGTGCCTAAAGTTTTGTGTTAATAAAATTCCTGTCACTGTGTCTGTCCTGTCATCATGAAATCTCTTTTCTTTCTGCAGACTACAAGCACTGAAGGGAATCTCTCATCAACAATCCCATGCCTTTTCAGATTGTATTGGTTGGCAGTAGAGTATTAAATATATGTTAATCCTATAGCTCAGCCTCCTCTAAGGCATTTACACAGAACAAATATGCAGATAAAGATTTCTGACTTTTCTTACCTGCATACCTGTTTTGGGTAAATGGCCAATACAAGTGAGTTAGAATAATGGTCAGGACACAAAAAAGAAAAAAAGAAGAGCAATGGCAGCCCCGTATTTCTTCTTTGTCTTGTTTTCTTCAGGGCCCCTTTTACACTGATCAGTTTTTGTTCCACTTTTGCCTTACCATTAAATCCTGCAGTGCATATTTAGTGCGGTAAACAAAAATGCATGAAAAATGCATCTCCCCATTGTTTTTTTAATGTATTTTAGGTACTTATATAGCGCCATCAATTTACTCAGCACTTTTACATATACTGTATATTGTACATTTACATTGGCCCTTTAGAATGAGTGGAAGTGAGGCTTGATACTCATTTTAACCAATGAGAATTTAGAATCCATTTGAGGCTTGAATTAACCCAGAAACACTTCCAGTATTTATGGCCCTTTAGAATGAGTGGAAGTGAGGATTGATACTCATTTTAACCAATGAGGATTTAGAATCCATTTGAGGCTTGAATTAACCCGGAAACACTTCCAGTATTTATGGCCCTTTTAGTATGAGTGGAAGCGAGGCTTGATAGTCATTTTAACCAATGAGAATTTAGAATCCATTTGAGGCATGAATTAACCCGGAAACACTTCCAGTATTTATAGCCCTTTAGAATGAGTGGAAGTGAGGCTTGATGCTCATTTTAACCAATGAGAATTTAGAACCCATTTGAGGCTTGAATTGACCCGGAAGTCGAATATTCCACAATGGAGCCGTGTCTCCCCTTTCTTCCTATATAAAGCAGTGGTCAGAGATGGATGCCATACCCCGGGAAGAAGTCCGTTAGCGACGAAACCGGTCGGGTTATGGCTCTACTCTGACACACCGCGATTCTTGTTCTGGAGATTTTATCATTCCTTGCGATACGCCTATTTTTATGCATCTAAATGTAAGTGCAATACTTTATTAAACATCAATTACCTTTACTATATTACACTATTGGAGCCTTTTTCTTTTATGTATTATCCGGTATGGAGATAAGATTGCCTGTGACCGAGACACAACAGTAGGAGTCTGGATACTCCCTGGCGGCACGTTCTTATGTGGATATAAAAAAGGCTCAGACCATCTCTCTTTGGTAAGCGCAATCACAGCGTGGTGGTGGGATTTTTTCACAATACTTCTCAAAGCACAGTGGCACTAAGAGGATTTGCGTATTATTTGCACCTTACTATATACCTACTTTCAAGATCTGAACGAGGACTGTTTTCTATTAATTCATTTTGGACTTTTTATTACTCTTCAAATGCACTATTGTTTTAGTAGTGGGTCTCTGCAATGACCAAGTTCACTCTGTTCTAATAATCATTATTATTTGTATGATTGCTAGCGCAGCACTTTTTTGTTTATAACATTTACATTGGTCCCTGCCCTCATGGTGCTTACAATCTAAGGTCTCTAACTCACATTCATACATATACATACTAGGGCCAATTTACACAGGAGCCAATTAACCTACCAGCATGTCTTTGGAGTGTGGGAGGAAATCGGAGTACCCGGAGGAAACCCACGCAGGCACAGAGAGAACAGGCAAATTCCTGGCAGAGTCATGGTTGGGATTCCAACCAGCGACCCTTTTACTGCTAGGCGAAAGTGCTAACCATTACACCACTGTGCTGCCCTTTTGGAGTCCCTTTTTCACAGGTCCAAAGCGCACCAGAAATGCGGCAAAAATGCATATGCATTTTTGCAATGAAGCATTGCGAGAGCAGTCTAAAGAACAGTTGCATGCAACAGTTAAAATTCATAAACTACTTTAGTTAATGTGTTACTAAACCCAGCAATATATCAAAATACTGCTGCTATACACCTTTATTTCATCTGTATATTGCAGTCAGGTGATAAGCTGCAAGGAGCCAGGACCTCCCCAGTGTGCATGTGGGAGGAGATTTCACTCTCTGATGATGCAACTTCCTTTGCATCGGTGACCCTTCACCCACAGTCCGGACAGAGCTGATTGGTGCTTTGCCAGTGACATGCTCAGTTCACAAATAAACAATCACTGCCTCTAGAAATGCACTGCAGTCTGTGGCCATGTGAAACAGGAAGATTGAACAGAGCATGTGCAACCTTTCCACCCTGTCTGCATATAGTATAATATAGTATAGTCTAATATAGTAGACAGGGCAAGAAGGAAGTATCTGGCCATACAAGATCAAACAGCCTTTTTACACAATGCTGAGGATTAACCCCTTAAGTTACACAGTGAGTATAGCAAGAATGATATTCTGCATATACAGGCAGATTTTACTGTTGTGGGTTTAGTAACATTTTAACCAAGAATTATTGCAGTATTGCTAGAATTCAGAGGGTCCATTAAATTGATTAAAAAAAAAAAACACCAATGTCACCAATCTGTTATATTCTGAATTTCCACGCTTTACTTTGCTTCTCAGAGGTGGCTTTTTTTTATCATTTAAGGCCCTTTTCACACGGGCGGATAGAATTTAATTTTTTGCTGCGGATAGATGAAATTATCTACCACAGCTATACTCAGACAATGCTTTCCTATGGCCCCATTCACACACTGCATTTAGCAACGGTTTCATTACAGAAGGTTTTTTGCGATTAGAAAAAATAAATGCATCCAGGAACAATGTATTGCAGCTATCTGCACAAAACTGCAGGTAATCGCAGTGCACAGTGTCACCTGCAGATAGCAGTGGCAAAAAGGAAAGAAAAACAACAGGAAACCCTGCAGCTAAACTCAGCCGCAGGTAAACGCACGTAATCGCGACTAATGCAAATGTACAACTGCAAGTGATCTCTATGCTTAGAGTCTTGGGATTTTAAAATAACTAACATGCTTTTAACAGCGGCAGAATAGCCGCCCATGTGAAAGAGGCCTAATTGTGTTCTCTGCTATTCAGAAAAGAATTGTCTTGCTAAGTGTCAAGCTGAAAGGCCCACAAAGGGGCTGTCCTATCACCTGCCTGAACCGAATGCTAATATCAAACTGTTATATAAAAAGCAGGTTGTTTTAAGGCAAAAATATTTATTAACAGAAAAATTTTTCCAAGTCATCTTCCAGGACGGCTTACAAAGAGAGAGAGGCTCCTCCCACCTAAAAGGGAACTCATGATCCACATTATAAAAAGACTGCTCACCAGTAGTACCTCAGTATATGTGTTTCCTCCAGCCTGACAAGAACTCTAAAGAAGTTTGTTATTTTTATGGCCTTCGTGCCAGTTACCAGGCATCATCACTGTTTTCTCTAGAAAACATCAAAGCTCTTTCCAACAGAGCATGGGCCATTTCTTGGGCTGACAGCGTCATCAAGTCTCATCCCCAGATCTGCAATTCAGTAACCAGGTCCAGCTTTCAAACCTTTGTGAAACCTTTCCGACCGGGTCTGTTCTCTAACCAGGAACAGATTGTTGGGAGGAGGTTGCTTAAAGCTGTGGTCCCACCCCAATCATGTAGTTCTATGTTATCCTCTCTGTAAGCCGTCCTGGAAGATGACTTGGAAAAACAGAGTTATTGCCTGATAACTCACTTTTCAGGAATCTTCCAGGACGGCTCCAATTCCCCCCCTTAATGATCAACTTGTCTAT
>BLSH010389319.1:296041-314314 GCA_018402905.1 Glandirana rugosa
TGTACTACCAAGAGCGTCAGTGGTTAGTCTTAGTTTAAACGGAACTTTCAAACTTAGAATAAACATTATAAGGTACATGTCAACTACTGGTGAGCAGTCTTTTTATAATGTGGATCATGTGTTTCCTGTTAGGTGGGAGGAGCCTCTCTCTCTCTGTAAGCCGTCCTGGAAGATTCCTGAAAAGTGAGTTATCAGGCAATAACTCTGTTTTCCCTCCTCCAGCAGCTTGGACGGTGTGCCAGCCCTTACCTCAGCCAGAGGTTAGGTCAGACCCTATAGGGACCTTACAGCTTGACCTAGACTGCCATGGCTGCTCTGACACATCTATCCAATGCAGGTTAGGCTACACTATTACGATTATTTAAAATTGAAATTTTTACAAACTCTCAACCCTGAGTGGTCTTTAATCTGTATTCTGTGTATTCAACTGCACAGAACCTCCACTATTGGTGCGTGAGCCAGTCTTCTTACTTAACTTGCATACTTCCTTCAACTGTACATGGAATATTACAAATAAGATTCAAACTTTCAAGGCAAATTTGATTCTGATTGGTGACTGCGAGAACCATCATGTAATGCCCTGATCAGCATAGTACATTTTTTAAGCCAGGATAATTTTTGTGTATGACTTTGTCATGTGTCAAACTCAGACCCTTCTGGTTGAGAGTAACTCGATTTATTTAATAACTACTTAACATGCCCAATATATGTGGTCCAACTGTACACCTAATAGGTATGCTATCGAAATACCCTGTGGATAATGCAAGTCTTTCACCATAGATAAAGACATTTTATGTACACATGAGGCTAGAGGTTGTCAGCAGAAATTTTGCAAAATTTGCAATCCATAAATCACATCCCAAATCTTCCACATCACTATTAGCCCAATACTTCCATATACTTCCTAAAATATTATATTCCCAGATTACAAGTATGATTTGTCCCCTGTGCATTGGATAGTAAGAAATCCATTTTTATTGAATTATTCATGCCATGTTCTCCAAGTTTTTCACTTTCCAACAAAATCTCATCTTGGAAGAAAGAGATACAAATATGACATTGATTTTGTACATAATCAAACAACAAATACATTCTGACACTGCCATGAAAGCAATAATACATTCTACAATAAATTATACAAGAAACAAGCTATATGCTGTAGTCTTGTCTCCATCATTAAAGAATAGTGGAGAATGCCAATAGTCATTGAGGTTAAGGTAACGTACCCCAAGATATGCAGATAGCATATCAGAACAGACTGATAATAATAATAAAGTCTCCTGGTTCCAACCATCTGCTGATGATATTGTAAGTGGTGACTGAGTCCATGGACCCCAGATTTTATCAAATGTCTGTGTAGAGCCTTATTAGAGTATCTAATTATATATAGGAGGAGGGTGGAACTAATTTGATTATTCCTTTCAGTCACTGAAAAAGAGGACCATTTCCAGGTAAGAGCTTTTTGGCATAGAAATATGATGTTCTCAATATTTTCTTGGCATGTAAAGGGAATTTGAATGGCGATGTTATTACACAGTATTTCTAGCAATGTACAACTTGAGAACACTTTTGTGTTGTTTTCACTAAATGACACTCAAAAACATCTGTAAAATACCAATTATTTTGCTCTATGGAACTGTATGATCTCTTTTAAAGCTTTAACAAAATCAGCTTTAAAAAACATGAAAAAATATATTGAAAGGTGTGAATCCAGCATATATCAATGCTTGAACTCCTGGAGCATTTTATTGTTTCTGTGGATCCTGTCATTAGAACCATTGGATTGTCATTTCTTTTGATGACAGTACTCTTCCTTCTACAGTCAAATCACAGCAGAGTTTGTCACCCTTCCTGCTGCTGTAGCTGCTTACATGCTGCCATTATCGATAGCGCTATGCAAGAGTTTGTGGAGATGATTTAAACGCCCTTCCCACCCCCTCTAGCATTGTCCATTATGTACCATTCACATTTCTAGTAAATATGTATAATCCATTAAAAAAGGTAAATTAGGTATCTTTTAAGACATTTAATATGCAAACATGCATGGAAAATGCTGTTGATCACTCTAAGAATTAAATGAAAGGGTTCTGATGAATTTTACTGTATATACCATACCATTCAGTACATTATAGCACTGCATTTTTTATTGTTCATTGCATTTCTTCAGTTATTTTAACAACATTTTGTCTTTGTAATCTGTGTTCCACCTCACATTGTTTAAGCTTCAAATCAAAAGATACTTGAATGATTTAAAATGCTACCATATGTCAGCACCTATTGCAAGACACTTTTTGTTCTAACAAAATGGTAATCCCATTTCATTAACATCTGAGACCACCGATAAAGTTTTGCTTGCATCCAGAGGTGTTATAGACACATATTGGACCTACAGGCTTCACCTGAACTCTGAACATGGAATAGAACATTATCTATGTTATTCTTCAGTCTGTGTGACTTAAAGGGGTTGATTTACTAAAGCTGGAGAGTGCAAAATCTGGTGCAGCTGTGCATAGTAGCCAATCAGCTTCTAACCTCAGCTTGTTCAATTAAGCTTTGACAATAAAACCTGAAAGCTGATTGGCTTTTATGCAAAGCTGCACTAGATTTAGCCCTCTCTAGCTTTAGTAAATCAACCCCAAAATGTTTGTAACCCTAAAAAAAAGTGATCTTCTGTTCCCTTTTAGCAGGTTAAACAGCATAGTGCTTGTACTGTCTAACCTGCCCCTCTCTAAACTGTAAAAAAAACTTGCTGGTCTTGCCACTTCCTGTGTCCCCCTCTGTGAGCTGACCACGATAATCATGGCTGCTGACCTTGACTGCCATGGTCAGTTTGCGTGCCTCCTTCACCCGCAGCTCTCCTCTGTCTCTCTCACCCCTCCCTCCCTGCCTGCCAGCTCCGTGTCTGTGTCTCGCCCGCCCCCCCCCCCTGCCGCTATCAGTAGTTAAAAAAAGTTTAATAATTGTCACTGGCAGACCCTCTGTTTCATCTAGGGATAATGTACTGTCTAACCTGCCCCTCTCTAAGCTGTAAAAAAAACCTGGCTGATCTTGCCACTTCCTTTGACCCCTCTGTGAGCTGACCACGATAATCATAGCTGCTGAGCTGACCTTGACTACCATGGTCAGTTTGCGTGCCTCCGTCATCCGCAGCTCTCCTCTGTCTCCCTCCCTCCCTGCCTGCCAGCTCCGTGTCTGTGTCTCGAACGCCCCCCCCCCCTCCTGCCGCTATCAGTAGTTAAAAAAAGTTTAATAATTGGCATTGGCAGCCCCTCTGTTTCATCCAGGGATAATGCACTGTATAAGTTGTGTTCTTTTATAAACAAAGCCTCTAAATACCTTTTTTGCAGCTACATTCAGGCCGGTCACATGACTCCTGGCCGCTCTGCTACTCCAATACAGTGCTACAGTGGGAGCGGCCGAGTGGCCATGTGACCTCCCTGGCTGATGTCAGGGGGAGATCTCACTGTAGCCCTGGATCGGAGTAGCAGAGTGGCAACAATGCATTATCCCTGGATAAAACAGAGGGGCTGACAGTGAATGGGGTTTGAAAGGTAACAACCACTTTAAATGCATGGATGACATTCCCGTTCTTTTTCTCTCAGCAGCGCATTTTCACTGAGGGTGGTTGCAGGTGCGGGGATTGCAGTGATTCACGCAGCCGCCCGCATAGAGGTGAACCGAGCCTAACACAGGCATTGATACCCTGAAGGGTTAAAGTATGTGCACTCATCATGATCAGGCATTAACTTTAAGGCCTCATACACACGGACGTTTCTAAAAAAATTTAAAAAAACGTCGGGCCCGACGTCAAGGAAAAATAGTCGGCGTTTTTCGGTGTTATGCATCGGCATTAGTGAACGTAAGTGAGCGTCGGCGTCAATAGGCGTTTTTTAAAAAAATCATCCCTCTGCTATTTTTTAACCTAAAAACGTCAGCGTCAAAAAACGCAGGAAAACGTCGGAATAATATTAGGCGGCGTTTGTTGGCATTTTGTGGCGCCGGCGTCAAAAAATGCCAAAACGTTACAGCCTCAGAACGCACTGGCCGTGGGTTCTAGTTTCAGCTCACTAACGCCGACGCCCTCTACAGCTCAAAAGCGTTGGTGTTTTTATGGGGCCATTGACTAACATGGAGAGCTGCAAAAAACGCCAGAAAACGCTGGCGTCAAAAAACGTCCGTGTGTATGAGGCCTAAGGCCTCATACACATGGGCGTATCTTTAAAAATAAACAAAACGTCAGGCCCGACGTCAATGAAAAAAAATCTGCGTTTTTCGGCGTTATGCATCGGCATTAGTGAGTGTGAGCTTCGGCGTCAATAGGCGTTTTTAAAAAAAAATCATCCCTCTGCTATTTTTCAACCTAAAAACGTCAGCGTCAAAAAACGCCAGAAAACGCCGGTACAATATTAGTTGGCGTTTGTTGGCGTTAGTTGGCGTTTGTTGGCGTTTTGCGGCGTCGGCGTCAAAAAATGCCAAAACGTTACAGCCTCAGAACGCGATGGCCATGGGTTCTAGTTTCAGATGACTAATGCCGACGCCATCTACAGCTCAAAAACGCTGACCTTTTTATGGGGCCATTGACTAACATGGAGAGCTGCAAAGAATGCCAGAAAACGCCGGCGTCAAAAAACGTCCGTGTGTATGAGGCCTAAATGCCCAATCATGCTAAGTGAACATTCTTTACACTTTATTTGCCAACATTCACTTTGCTAAGTAAACCGCCTCTACTCCTTTAGTAAATAAACCCCAATTAATTTGTGTGGCTTCAGATCAATATATAAGGCATGCAACTATACCAAGCAAAAGGGTGCCCCACACCACTAAGTGTGCAGGCTAGGAGCCAAAGAAGTGAGTAAAGAAAAAAGAAACAAAAGAAGCAAAGCTATTATAAGTCATAAATCATTATTAACATACAGTATCTCACAAAAGTGTGTACACCCCTCACATTTTTGTAAATATTTTATTATATCTTTTCATGTGACAACACTGAAGAAATGACACTTTGCTACAATGTAAAGTAGTGAGTGTACAGCTTGTATAACAGTGTAAATGTGCTGTCCCCTCAAAATAACTCAACACACAGCCATTAATGTCTGAACCGCTGGCAACAAAAGTGAGTACACCCCTAAGTGAAAATGTCCAAATTGGGCCCAAAGTGTCAATATTTTGTGTGGCCACCATTATTTTCCAGCACTGCCTTAACCCTCTTGGGCATGGAGTTCACCAGAGCTTCACAGGTTGCCACTGGAGTCTTCTTCCACTCCTCCATGACGACATCATGGAGCTGGTGGATATTGGAGACCTTACGTTCCTCCACCTTTTGAGGATGCCCAACAGATGCTCAATAGGGTTTAGGTCTGGAGGCATGCTTGGCCAGTCCATCACCTTTACCCTCAGCTTCTTTAGCAAGGCAGTGTCGTCTTGGAGGTGTGCTTGGGGTTGTTTTCATGTTGGAATACTGCCCTGCGACCCAGTCTCTGAAGGGAGGGGATCATGCTCTGTTTCAGTGCGTCACAGTACATGTTGGTATTCATGATTCCCTCAATGAACTGTAGCTCCCCAGTGCTGGCAGCACTCATGCAGCCCCAGATCATGACATTCCCACCACCATGCTTGACTATAGGCAAGACACACTTGTCTTTGTACTCCTCAACTGGTTGTCACCACACACGCTTGACACCATCTGAACCAAATACGTTTATCTCGGTCTCATCACACCACAGGACATGGTTCCAGTAATCCATGTCCTTAGTGTGCTTGTCTTCAGCAAACTGTTTTCCGGCTTTCTTGTTCATCATCTTTAGAAGAGGCTTCCTTCTGGGATGACAGCCATGCAGACCAATTTGATGCAGTGTGCGGCGTATGGTCTGAGCACTGACAGGCTGACACCCCACCCCTTCAACCTCTGCAACAATGCTGGCGGCACTCATACATCTATTTCCCAAAGACAACCTCTGGATATGATGCTAAACACGTGCACCCAACCCCTTTGGTCGACCATGAAGAGGCCTGTTCTGAGTGTAACCTGCCCTGTTAAACTGCTGTATGGACTCTTGGCCACCATGCTGCAGCTCAGTTTCAGGGTCTTGGCAATTTTCTTATAGCCTACGCCATCTTTATGTAGAGCAACAATTCTTTTTTTCAGATCCTCAGAGAGTTCTTTGCCATGAGGTGCCATGTTGAACTTCCAGTGACCAGTATGAGAGAGTGAGAGCGATAACACCAGATTTAACACCCCTGCTCCCCATTCACACCTAAGACCTTGTAACACTAATGAATCACATGACACTGGGGAGGAAAAATGGCTAATTGGGCCCAATTTGGACATTTTTACTTAGGGGTGTACTCACTTATGTTGTCACATGTCTGTGAGATGACAGCAAATTTACACTGTTATACAAGCTGTACGCTCACTACTTTACATTGTAGCAAAGTATTGTTTCTTCAGTGTTGTCACATGAAAAGATATAATAAAATATTTACAAACGTGTGTGACAAATTATGTAAATGTTTAAGACTAAATTATAGTTTAATAAACAACAGTATGGGTATTTGATTTCAATCTAAGGAAGCCTTGAAAACAGTGGGTTAGAATCATGGTCATGCCATTAAGAACTTTAATGAGGTCAGCAATGGCCAATCCAAAGCCATGTGCTCCAGCTTAGTTGAAGTATAACTAAAGGCAAAACTATTTTGTTAAGTTTTGGATAGGGTGGAGAGGGATTAGAACACCTGTCAGTTTTTATTGCTGTTTGTGCCCATGTTAAGGAGATTTCCCCTCTCTATTTGTCCTGTTTACCGTTATCATTGAAAGTGAAAGTAAAAGAAAATCCCAAATTATGGGTTCTCCCCAAACAAGTAATAGAGGGGAAATCTTCCAATGGGGACACAATTTTTGCTGATCTGGGGGTCCCCAAAGGACTCTCTTAATTTGCAGGGATTTTCTCTCACTTCATGCTTGGCTATGGGACAGGAAGCTAAGGGACACCTCTGCAATGGGACACAGATGAGAAAAAAAAAAATCTGACTGGGGTTATGACCCTCCCTTGCTCTATCCAAAATGAAAAAAAAAAGTTTTGCCTATGGTTCTAATTTAATATACTAAACCTTCTGTGATACTCCATACTTATGTACACATACATCAAACAATCCTCATAGGTGTACAGTATATCTCCTTGCTCGTGGGGAAGCTGTACCTGAAGACCTGCAGCACGAGGATCTCCAAGCTTTTACTTTATCTAATTTGTGGATCTATGCAATATGCACCTCTCCTGCTACTATTTGAATTATCCTTACAGTTAACAGATCACCAATCATTAGGGGAGAGGTTTTGACTTAGTCCTGCCTCTACCTAAATAGCTGCCTCCACTCAGAGGAGCCATGCAAAAGAATGGATGGTAAGCCAGTACTTGGGAAAAACATCATAGGCATAGCCTGATGCTGTCTGCTTGCCTTTTTTTGGTCATAGCTTACATTCAGGTCATCTTTTATTTTGCACGTGGCACAACCTGTTAGAACTGGTGAGTTGCCTGACATGGCAATACATATTGTACAAAAAGCAGAGCACTGAGTAAAATGTAGAATAGTAAATGGGATTTCAGGCAGCCCACGTCCCAATATGCAATGTTATAAACCCATATCTTAAAACTAACTACAGACTTACTTTATATAAAATAAATACGCACACACCAACTTGTTTGGAAAATAAATGGCCGCGGCACTTTATTGGTTTACAATAAAACATTAAATTAACTTAGCAGTAAAATAATTTCATTCACCAAGTGAAAATAAATCTATAATTTAAATCTATATATATCTATAAATATATAAATATAATTTTAAAGCTCAGTTATTAGAACTCGAGCCATATTTAATTAACATGAAAACATCAAATGTCCCCCCCAGAAATCCAGGGTGACCAACCACACAAAGTACCAGCGACGTTTAAAATAACAAAATGGGGCGGGAAGGGTGGGTAGCTCTCTTGCTAGTCCTGACCCACTGCGCCTCAAAAAAGGGCGCCTAAACCTATTTATAGGGGTCCCTCGACACCCTAGAAGCTTCCACTCCACACTATTGGCTAATTCCCGCTGCCTCAGAATTCTTAAAGAGACAGTACCTAATAATACCTCATGTTAGAATACAATAAAATTAAATATATTATATTAAAATTTAACAGGGGGGGGACGGGACAGCCGCAAGCCCATGAAGGCGGGACCAAATATATGTTCCCTCCTTTTACATGGGATCGCAGGCAGCCCACGTCCCAATATGCAATGTTATAAACCCATATCTTAAAACTACCTACAGACTTACTTTATATAAAATAAATACGCACACACCAACTTGTTTGGAAAATAAATGGCCGCGGCACTTTATTGGTTTACAATAAAACATTAAATTAACTTAGCAGTAAAATAATTTCATTCACCAAGTGAAAATAAATCTATAATTTAAATCTATATATATCTATAAATATATAAATATAATTTTAAAGCTCAGTTATTAGAACTCGAGCCATATTTAATTAACATGAAAACATCAAATGTCCCCACAAGCCGGACTTGTTTTGAGCAACAAAAACAAAGTCCGGCCTAACCCAAAACCGCGGCCATTTCCAAACAATTCTGCAAACCCAAATTAAATAAATCCAACCCGATATCGGAAAGATGAACCCAATCTTGCCGATAAAACCCCGTGATCCCTCCCTCTAAATCAATATGCCTATATGCGAAACCACCCAACAAAGGTAAGAACTTTGCAATTGCCCTGTTGACACGTTTTCTAATTTTTTCCCACATTCTACAACTATCTGAAGACAACCAACACATTCTCGGAATTAGTTCTGAAAATATGATGGTTGTAGTTGGGGAGATCAAATGAAATCTCTGAAGATCTCTTTTTATTAGAAAAATTAGATCTAACATTCTCATCCTGCAAAATCATTGCCCCCTAAGTGAATTACCAAAATAGCCGGCATAGGCCAACTAACCTGCAATCTAGCCAACACATTGTAAAGCTGGCACCAACGTAGCCCCCTTATACCTTTCCATAAAACTGTAAATTCTTCACAAGGCATTGACAAATTCTCCGTATAACAACGTTGCGCTGCTCTCTTACTTGCCCAAAAAACGTATGAATGTCCCACGATCCATACACATTTCTGGAACCCTAAAAAATCAAATAAACAAATTAGGCCGAATATAAGTTCTAAACGAATTGGAACCCCACCTACCTAGTTTCTTAATGTCATCGCCAGACCATCCGTTTTGAGCTGCAACTGAAGCAGCCCCGATCCGAAAAGAATGAGATGAAAACTTAAACTTTTGAAAACCCATGCAAGAAAGGCATTTTTTTAACACTGCATCGAATTGGAATTTTGTAAGAGGGCTACTGTCCTTATGTACCAACAAATTACCTGGGCTACAGGGGCGCACAGATAAATACTTACACAACGTACTCACCGGACAAATTATATCTGTTGCGTTCGATGGTAAACTTAACCATTGACCTTTTCCTAACTGGTCAGTCTTGGACTTTTTTATAAAAATGTTTACACTATCCCTATCCAAAATGAAATGCTCCCTCTGTATACCTGACACACTCCGCTTATTATTAGGTATTAATTCTGAAATCCTCAAAGCTCCAAAGAAAGCAATGACGAAAGCAGATCTAAAAAGTAATGCCTCATAATCTGAAAAACAAACCACCTCTGTGCATTCGCATATACTTCTCAACATATCTACAGATATAGGCCTTCTCTCATCAGGAGCATATCTTTTCTTTTTATATCCCTTCAACGCTTGTCGAACAGAAAAATAACTAGAACAAGCAGGTAGCTTATGAAGTCTAAAAAAGAAAGATATGCCCGCAAGTGTTTTTACTAGATGACTGGGAGAAGGATTCGTTGCCATCAAAGACTCCAAAAAAATTAAAATATAACGTTCAGAAGGAATTGTTGAAGCAACTCTCTTCTTGCCACAAAATTCCTCCCACTTATACCAAGCTTTAGAGTATTCTTTCCATGTTTTTTGAGCCACTGAATTTTGGATTGCTTCAGGAACTAAATTCAAACCAACTCCCATAAGTGGGCTGGGCAATGATGACCCACTAACTGGGCTTCCAGATACAATTGTCGAAAGCGACTTATCTGCAAACGAGAAAGCGCATCAGCAATTACATTTTTAGACCCAGTAGTAAATTTTGCCTTAATCCATATATTTCTCTTCAGACATAACAAAACCAGATAACGCAGTAACTTAACTACCGGTAATGATTTTGAAGATAGGCAATTAATGGCAAAAAGCACACCCTTATTGTCTGTTTGAATAAGGATACGCTTGTTGACAAACTTTTCACCCCACAGCTCCATTGCTACTACTACTGGAAATAGCTCTAGCAATACTATATTTTTGACCAACTTCCTAGCTACCTAAGTGTCAGGCCAAATACCGCAGCACCAATGTTCCTTCCAAATCGCCCCAAAACCTTTTGAGCCCGCCGCGTCCGTAAACAATTGAAAATCCGATGCAAAAATAAACCGATCTTGAAACATTGAACGTCCATTATATTCTTGTAAAAATTCCGACCATATCATCAAATCTTCCTTGAGCTCGGCCGTGAGTCTAATATGTGCAAAAGGCGATTTTAAACCTGCTGTAGCTATGTATAGACGCCTAGAAAATATCCGACCTACCGGCATAATCCGAGAGGTGAATGCCAATAAGCCTAAGATAGATTGCATCTCTTTTAATAAAACTTTCTTTCTTCTAAGAAAAACGAAAATCATATTCTGAAGGCGTACTATTTTTTGATAAGGCAATCTAAATTCTAATAGCACTGTATCTATTTGTATACCTAAAAATTCAATCACTGTGCACGGATAGATGGTCTTTTCTTCTGCTAGAGGAAAACCAAAATGCTTTGATAAACCTATACATTTTAATAGTAATTCTGAACAAAAATTAGATTCTCTAGGGCCTATAAATAAAAAATCATCAAGGTAATGCACAATTCCCTCCCATCCTGACTGAACTGTCAGAACCCAATGTAAAAATGTTGCAAATTCTTCAAAATATGCGCACGAAAGAGCGCACCCCATGGGAAGGCACTTATCGAAAAAATAGTAGCCGTTAAAAAAGAAACCCAACGAATTAAACGCCTCAGGAGCAATTGGCAATAGCCGAAAAGCTGATTTTATATCAGCCTTTGCCAACAATGCCCCTTGACCTACCTCTCTTATTTTTTCAACTGCCTCTTCAAAAGAAGTATACGTCACAGAACACATAGAATCATCAATCTCATCATTCAATGAACCTCCTTTTGGGAATGATAAGTGTTGAATAATCCGAAATGTCTGTTGCTCTTTTTTGGGCACAAGGCCTATTGGTGACAATCTGAAGTTGGAAAATGGCGGACACGTAAAAGGGCCAGCTATTCTGTCTTCCTCAATCTCTTTTTTTAATTTCTGCCAGACTATCTCTGGCGCCCTATCAATAGATTTCAAATTTTTTACCATAGTGCAGCCCTTACCTTGATAAACTGGTAAGGGGAAACCCAAAGAAAAACCTCTAACCAAAAATTCAGCTCTCTCCCTGTTTGGGTATCTGTCCAACCACTGCAGCATGTTTTCCAACTTCACCGGCGTGTACGCTTTTTTGAAAACTATCTCTCTGTGAATGAAACCCCATGTTTCTTTTATAGCACTTCAACACCGGATGTGCGCCAGTGCAAAAAGAGCACTCATGTTTATATCTACATGAAGTACCCCATTTGCACTGCGATTCGTTATACGCATAACAAAAGCCCTTTTTATAAGCAGCCGATAAGTTACTTGCCATGCTTTGCCTAAGAATAGGAGGTCTTTGGGGTACGATGAGGTTCAACCATAACCCTATATCTTTCATACCCCATCTTAAATTAGGATGAACAGCTAATTTCTGTCGGAATGATTCATCATAGAAAAACCATCCCATGCCTCCAAAATTCCTATAAGCTTCCAAAACCTGATCCATATGCTGGAATAAACCACCACAAAGATCAGGCTTTTTCTCCGCTAAAACACTGGCAAATATGCAAAATGCCTGTAGCCAGTTAAAAATTGACCTAGACACATTTCTCCTTTCTTCTGATTTCTCATCAGGTTTCCTTTCATTCTTAACAGAAGATTCTTTTGCTGACGGAAGGAGAGAGAGGATATCAACAAACTCTCCCTTCCAAATTCTCTCTTTTAAAGAAGGTGATAAATGGAAACCTAAAGGAGAAACCTCACATGGCAAAGCCTCCTTCAGACAGGTCTCAGGTACAGAATTTCTGTTTACAGTGCTAGTAGGCTCAACCGACATTGTAAAATTATTGACAGAATTATCCACTATATTAGCATTATTAACATTACCATCTGACGAATTAACTTCTTGCGACCTTGTACTGACTGACGACACCTTTGCATTTCCAGCCATAACCTGCACTAAGGAGGACAAAGAGCCAATTAAGTTAGAAAGGAAATGCATGTCCTTTAACTCACCTGCCATATTATCATTGGCACTATAGGCAGCCTGCATATCTCTATTCACAGCGGTGCCCACAACATCATTTGATAGCTCCTCTCTCCTACTGCAGCCAGCACTCTCAGCTGACACTGCAGTCTCCCTTACTGCTCTGTGTACATCTTCAATATGCCGCTCAGGCACCTGTACAAGCGGCCTGGATGCCCGCCCCGCAGCGATACGCTGGCCGGCTTTCTTCACTCCCCTGCCTGTCGGCTGAGGAGAATGTCCTCTTCTTCTCTTAGGAACTCCGTGACTTGTTCCTTCCTCTGGGTCCGCAACGTTCTCTCCCCTCTGCATACCACGCCTTCTCTCCACAGACACTGACACTTCACCCCGCTCCGGCGGCCGGCTCCTCCGCTCCCGACGCCTCATGTTCCCTTCCTCTGCTGGGCTTGACGGCGGCTGCGAAATTGGTAAGGCTTCCTCCATCTCACCCTCTCCTTCTTCAACCCGCTCTGTTTCTTCAGCCTCTTCAGCTAATGCCAGACATTTTTTCAGCCATTCGTCTCCTCCTCCGCTCTCGGCTTTCTCCAGAATTCTTCTGAGGAGAGTCTTCATGACTATATTAAAGGGGAAGCGCGCTCTAGCTCTCTTGCTAGTCCTGACCCACTGCGCCTCAAAAAAGGGCGCCTAAACCTATTTATAGGGGTCCCTCAACACCCTAGAAGCTTCCACTCCACACTATTGGCTAATTCCCGCTGCCTCAGAATTCTTAAAGAGACAGTACCTAATAATACCTCATGTTAAAATACAATAAAATTAAATATATTTTATTAAAATTTAACAGGGGGGGGGGATGGGACAGCCGCAAGCCCATGAAGGCGGGACCAAATATATGTTCCCTCCTTTTACATTCTTTAGGTCTGAGGTTACCTGATGATACCTGTCAGGTAATATATTGTCTCATACCTAATAATATACAATACTTAGGAGTTTGGTCACTTATTTGACTTATCAGATGCTTTGCTGGAATTGACTCCTATCAGAGGTGCAGCGACTGTCTGATTTTCCGGCAAAGTGACATTTTTTTCTTGGCAATGTACGTACAGTAAATTTATGTGCCATACTAGCAAAAATAAACCTTCAGTAGAACATCTTAAAACAAGCCCAAATTCACTAATCTATGACTCATGGGTTTTTTGCTATAACAATTCATATTTTCAGCCATGTGACTATTATCAGCTCTCATTGTTGAAAATAATGGTTGTTATGGTGAATTATGATCTTTTATAGTTTATTGAAGTGAGCCTACTGTCCACTAAAATAAACTTGCAAAATACAGCATCAGTCCTGTATACTATACTTCCTTTATCAGGATTAAGAAACAACTCATTTCTCCCTGATGGATGTCTTCAGTGAAAATACAAGTGCAGTAGATGTACCTTTATGGTTAGACTGTATTAATATAGAAAATGTTGGTATTTCCAGAGGTTAAGTGGCTACAGACACATGTTTAGAGTAGGGTAATCCCAAAGCTCCTCAGTGATGTACTTTAGCTTGATCTTTCTGGATTACTTGTAGTGTGTGTAGCCTCACAAGAGCATGGCCCTAGAATGACAGTCTGCTTGGACACTCTCCAGGATCTAAAATAATAGGATTAGGAAGTGACACACAGTTATTTTAACTCACTGCAGCATGAAATCTGCACACGAACAGTGTGTATATTAGTTTCAATACTAGAAATAATTCCCTAGCTTCTCTGCTTAACATTAAATATATTTATCTGAGTTTTATGGTTTAAAATAATTTTGTTACATGACTGATGTAACTTGCTTTCTTTGTATGCAAACCAATTGTTAGCTTAAGGCACACCAATGTACAGCAATATTAGCCAGGGAGGCCAATCATTTCTTTAAATGGCTGTAGGTTTGGGTTCTTGTTTCTGGTGATCCAATTAGCTGAACCCCCTCTGAGGATTGACAACACTTTAATTTAAGGGTAAATATACATTTCCAAACAGCATTCTGTCATTTAATATTTGCATTTTCACTCAGATGTCAATCAATCAGATAACTTTGGTTTGCTTGATTAGCACTATTGTTGTATTTGTGTTTGATTACCCTGGTACTTTATTTTCCTCACATAAAATATCAACATGAAGATCCAGGAATCTAACTGCAAAGGATTCCCCTATCTGGGTGGTTGAAAGCCTTCTCTCCAATCTATGGTGCGGTCAGTCCTCAAGCACCGGGCTGGTGGAGAGCTCAGCTTACTGTATCCTCCTATTAAGCTTTTTCTATCATGCTGCTATCTCTTCTTTCTTTCCTGGGTCCTGGTGTCCTCCTGTTTTTGTTTCTCTAGTTGCTCGCTCTCCAGTAGTCCTTTCCCGGCATTCTGTTACTGCAGGCCTTTTTCTAGTGCTCTGGCACAAGCATAAACTCCATATTTAATTTTTCAGGTAGCTGTACACATGCATGGGTGTGGCTAAGTGCACACCTTCAGATTAAAACGTACTTCAAAGGAAGCCAGAGCCTATATTCTAGTCCCCTGTTGTAGTATTCAGATTGCTCTGACAAGGTTGCTTAGGTGTGATCCTGTTCTTGCATGTTGTTGCTTTGATTTTCCTTTCTTCATTGTGTTACTAGTTGCCTTGTCTTTGCCAATTTCCTTACTTATTTGTCTTTCCTAGCTTGTTTGACTCCTGGTTCCCCTCTGCTCTTAATCTGCATAGAACAGGTTACCCTTCTTCACCTAATATCCCCGATCCTTCTGAATCTCATCACTGAACTGTTGACCACTTGCTTGATCTGGACCAACTAGTACTCTATCCACCCTGACCTTGACTATGTTCCTGATTCTGCCTCGACTCAACACTCTGGTTTTGATACTCAACTTGGTTGACCCTAGCAATTACCTTTCGGCTACTCCGCTAACTCCTCCTTGTTAAAATATATAAAAACCCCATGAACAATAACCTGATATATTGTAACTTACCAGTCCATAGATTTGATGGTTGCATTCAGTCCTTGTAACTTTGTGTGTACTGAATTGAAATTTCAAGCAATGCCCTATATAATGGAGATGAGAATAGGGGTAGGTGTTTGCAGTCCAGATCAGGAGAACAGCCACAATCTGGTTACTGTCAGAATCTAGAAAATAAAAATAAATAGGGTTTTTAAACACATGCAGCAACTAATGGACTGGTAAGCTATGCTGCCTGTGTCCTGATGGGGAGATTTACCTTCATCTCTCCATCCCTTCATCTCCTGTTCTGGGAGCAGAACAGGAAATCTATCCAAAATAAAGCTAAGGCCTGGTGCACCCAGACACACAAAAATGTCGCTTTCACACCTCTGAATGCATTGCATGTTAGCTAATGTGCCCATGCACATGCAGACACCCTCTATACTAACATTCGCTGGATATCACAGGCTTGTTGACTGCATTTTTCTCCATATTTCTAGGGTTGACCCCCAATAGTGAATCTGTTTATTTATCAACCTGCTTCAAGCTGATTTGTGTTTCCATTGACTTTTATGGGGAGAGACGCAGTTCTGAAGTGAAGAAAATTCTGTCGACACAGACCCTTTCTATAGTATTGTAGCACTTGTTTCTGACAAAGCACACCTGCCAGTTACTCAGACAAAACATTACACATTTCATAAATTGATACAATGACCTGTGATGCATCATAAAACATTAAATGCAATGCACAGCAAGCCAGGACACTATCTGCTTGAGCTTGCACGTTCTCCCTGTGCTTGTGTGGGTTTCCTCTGGGCACTACAGTTTCATTCCACACTCCAAAGACATGCTGCTAGTTTAATTGGCTCCAGTATGTGTATGCATTCATATAACATAATGACCTTAGAATATAAGTTCCTTTAGTTCACAGGCTGATGAGAATTCATAGTATGTAAAGTAATGTGTAAAATACTAAGTATAAAAAGCCAAAAGCCTGTCCTCTGCCATGTTCTCTGTGTGGAAGTAGTGATCTCCCTGCAGACATCTGACAAGTCTCCTGCTAAGCCAGATCTAGAGTTTGATTGACAATAAGCAAGGAGCTTGAGTTTTGCAAATTGAAGATCTATAGATTGCAGGCCTTCCGAGGAAGTCCCATGATATGGCGTAATGTGAAAAAGGGCAGTTTTCATAAAGAGTTTGTTTGTTGATGATATCACCGTGCTGTGAGTCTACATAGTAAAGCTGGCCATAGACGGTTCGAATCTCGGCTGGTTCAGCAGGAACCGGGAGAGAGTCAAATCATGTATGGGCAGGCTAAATGTACCCAAGTTGATCGCTCGATTGGTATAGATGGTCTGCAGGGATGCTGGTTGATGCAAATAAGGGAACACCTCATGATTAGCAGTGGCAGTCTGTGCACTGATTGTGTGGGAATGCCAGACAGGGCCCGGAAGGAAGATTTGGTAAACAGGATTCGAAGGAGTAGGCATAAATATGTCGTTTGGAAACTGGAGCCAAGGTCGTACACGGTCAGACAACTGCAGAAGAGGACATAGTCAAGAGCCAGGCCAGGGTCATACACGAGGTAGCAGGGACAGTGTCAGGAGACTAGCTGAGTCAAATAAAGAAGATCAAGCAGGAGTGAGGTCAAGCAGGAAGCTGGTATCAAGATCAGGGGAGAGTCAAAGGGCAATCCAGGAACAGGAAGTCAGACAGCAGGGTAACCAGGAAGCACAGGAACAAGGATCACAGTGAGCTGAAGAACATTCAGCAATCAGCACCTGTTAGGGCCTAATTTAAATAGGCAGCTTGGTGCCATTGTGATGACTAGATGTGCATGCCAATGCACAGGTGCATCTCATAAATGTGCCAACATGTCAGTGCATGCTGGTTACTAGCCTGAGTCCGTCTATGTACTAGCACATGCAGGGCCGGCGCCACCATAAGGCCGGCCAAGCGGCCGCCTTAGGGCGCCAGGAGAGGGGGGCGCCAAATCCAGCGGTTCACAAGACATCTTATGCTGGCTCTGCTATCACTCTGCTCTCAGCGGCAGACACGGCGTGTACGGTGACACAGAGCACAGCTGCTGCCTCCACACTTCCATCCGCTCTCCGGCCCCTCCTCCTGCTCCCTTCTGTCAGATGCCATGGCCTTCGTTTTTGTTACACTCTCTTCACTCTCTCCAGCCCGCCCTATGAGCAATCCCCTCCCACCTCCAGCCCAGCACAGAGACAAATCACCGCTCAGCTGGAGGTGGGTGAGATGAGAGAGAGCCCGGGAGAAGCCGAGTCTAACCAGGGGGAGGAGCTTAGTCAGACCAGCGGGCGGGTCCAGCGAGCACAGGATCAGGCATGGCATGGATGAGGCTCCTCAGTGGAAGGTAGGACATTGCCAATGGCTTGGGTTTCTCATCCTCACTGTTCTGATTATAGAGCCTGCTACATGTACATCAAGGGGACCCTGCAGAGGTGAACAGAAATGTGCCCTTATGTATGTGCCCTGATGTATGTGTCCCATGTGCCCATATGCCCTGATGTATGCTCCCTGGTGTGTCCAATGTGCCCTGATGTATGTGCCCCATGTGCCCTGATTTGCTGTGCCCTGATGTGCTGTGCGCTGTACCCTGATGTGCACTGTACCCTGATGTGCTGTGCGCTGTACCCTGATGTGCAATGTACCCTGATGTGCAATGTACCCTGATGTGCTGTGCGCTGTACCCTGATGTGCAATGTGCCCTGATGTGCAATGTACCCTGGTGTGCGGTGTGCCCTGATGTGCGCTGTACCCTGATGTGCAATGTACCCTGGTGTGCGGTGTACCC
>BLSH010389319.1:330801-348839 GCA_018402905.1 Glandirana rugosa
TTTGTGGAGTCTCTCGTTTAATTGCATTAGAGCATGTCGTATACTCGCTTTATTCCGCGTACTGTAGTATGCAAATTATACTACGGATCTCACCATATTGTCATACTACTTATGCATCATATTAAACGTATGATGTCATGCGCCTTATTTCGCTCATATGCTGTACGAGATTACGTTAATTTGCTCTCTGAGGTGTTTTTTTCCCCCAACAGATGCCTGTAGTGTTGTATGGCGCAAGAGCGAAATAAACTGCGTTATGTCATTCGCTTCATCTCATGCATGTGCATGATCATGGACACCTTTAACCACTTCCTTAATGGGCACTTAAACCCCCCTCCTGCTCAGACCAATTTTTGGCTTTCAGCGCTGTCGCATTTTGAATGACAATTGCGCGGTCGTGCGGCGTTGTACCCAAACAAAATTTTTATCATTTTTTCCCCACAAATAGAGCTTTCTTTTGGTGGTATTTGATCACCTCTGCGGTTTTTATTTTTTGCGCTATAAATAAACAAAGACCGATGATTTTGAAAAAAGAACAATATTTTATACTTTTTTGCTATATTAAATATCCAAAAAAAATATAAAAAAGAAAATTATTCATCACTTTTGGCCAATATATCTTCTAATACATATTTTTGGTAAAAAAAAAATCACAATCAGCGTATTTTGATTGGTTTGCGCAAAAGTTATCGCGTCTACAAACTATGGGAATTGATTTATGGCGTTTTTACTATTTTTTTTTACTAGTAATGGCGGCAATCTGCGATTTTTATCGATACTGCGATATTGCAGCGGACATGTCGGACATTTTTGACACATTTTTGAGACCAATGACATTTATACAGCGATCAGAAATTGAAATGTCCACTGATTACTGTATAAATGTCATTGGCAGTGAAGGGGTTAACCTGCAGGGGCAGTGAAGGGGTTAACAATGTTCCCTGGGCGTGTTCTAACTGTGGGGGGGCGGGGCTGGTCGGGACATAACAGATCTAACTGATCCCAGTGACAGGGATCAGTAGATCTGCCATGTCCCATTCACAGAACGGAGAACCGCCGTGTTTACATCGGCGGTTCCCCGTTCCGAGGCTGCTACAGGTGATCGGCGGGTCTCGGGCGGACTCGGACGCCCACGCAGCGTGTGGCGGCCGTGAGAGCGCGCCGCCGCAGGCTGCGAGTGTGCGTGGGGAGCGCGCACGAGGCAGGACGTCCATGGACGTCCTGCGGGCATTTCAGAGCCGCGCTGTAGCCGTCTTTCGGCTATAGCGCGGTCCTGAACTGGTTAAAATAGTGGCACAGGGGCTGGAACCCACGCAGTACTGAGGCGGGGCATAAGTAAGTGTGAAGAAAAAGTCACAGGGCTATAGTGTAGCTAAGTGCAATTGCTTATTTCCCCCTATTCATTAAAGACAGACTTATAGAATAGGGAAGGGGGGTTCCTCTTTAACAGCAACACAGAAAAATCAGGTCTCTCCTTGCAAGACAAGCCTTTGCTCTACAATACGGCTGAGCAAATCTCAGCACTGGATGGACAGAAAAACAAATCCGTTGGCAGGTTTGTATGTAATTCATCTGTGTATTTAGCTGTTTGCCTGGAGTTCAGCTTTAATTCATGAGAGCTTCTTCTGTGGGAACCTTTGACAGCTGTAAATAGGGAACAATACAAGCACAGCTTATTTTAGAGGAATAGGTTCCAACTGGCTAAAGACGGACACTCATAAGGAAAACTGGTCAACTTAATGCGGAAATTTTACTATCTAAATGTGTGGCCTTCCCCACACATGCACCCAGAGGGGATATAGATTTTCAACATTGCTTGGATCGCTACCAAGACTATCCTTTGTCTGAGTGTTAAGGTTTAATAAAGCACAGATTTCCTTGTGCTAATCAATTTAGTGCAATTTCTTATTATGTTCATAGGCACCTTTTAGTATTTTTTTTTTTACAAATTATTCTGTGTTGGTAGATAAAGTTACAATGATTTTAGTGGTGCAAGCTTCATTGAGATTAGGTATTTTACATGCTGTTTTTATGGTTTGTTTATATTGGAGAGTTCTGTTTTTCTAGCACTGGAAAATAATGTTTAACTTGGTTTAATAGACAATAGCTTTGGGACAGTTCACAACTGGGAGTCTCATCTAAAACCTCTGCAACCACTCAATAGTTGGCCATTAGTCTCAGCGGTCCTTCAGTTATTCCAGCTATCTGACAGTTTGTAAACATTCCACTTTGTAGCAGAAATGTTAATTGGAATGAGCAAGCCATGTTTTTTATATCTACTATTTTATACCGTGTGAATTGAAAGGAATCAAACTATTACATTAGAGTACACACTATTTGTTTTATATTTGCATTGCAACAGGATCATGGTAGCTTAATTACCAACCAATGCCAAAAAAATAATATAAAGAACAGTTATATTTAAAAAGCCAGCTTCAATTTTATTTTTTACATTTTTGAATCTGCTAATACTTCTTACACTTCCCTCCTCCCAAACGGAAAATTCTGCTTTCCAAAGGTGCCCCTGTGCTCATTCATCCAGAGTGTAGGCACATTAATACAGAAGTTGTGCTACTGGCCAGATCACCAGGGAAAAAGCCTAAAAAAGAAAACTATTGCAACCACTACATCGAACGGTAAGCTGTAATATCATGCACTTTTAGTTTTGGGATTAATACTACTTTAAAGTCAAAAATGAAAAAAAAAATCAGCACAAGGGCCATGATTTACTATCAATACATAGAAACACAGAAACGCGGCGGCAGAAAAAGACTGAGTAGACCATCGAGTCTGCCCCTTTTTATTTTGTTTTTTTTGTTTTTCCACTAACCTCATTGTCTGACTATAGATTTATGTTTATCCCTAGAATGTTTGAAGCCATTTACTGTTGACTGTCTCACAACCTCTGTTGGTAGTTTATTCCAATCATCAACCACCCTTTCAGTAAAATAATACTTTCTAAGATTAGTTTTGAACTTCCCTCCAGTTAGTTTGAGGTCATGTCCCCGTGTTCTTGATTTTGGTTTCATATTGAAAAGACTGCCCTCCTGAACCTTATTCACCCCCTTGATGTATTTAAAGGTATCAATCATGTCTCCCCTCTCCCTTCTTTCCTCCAGACTGTACATATTAAGTTCCTGAAGTCGCTCTTGATATGCGATGTATACCTTGTGCTGCTGACTCTTTAATCTCTTGTGCTGCTTTAGTTGAAATCTTCCTCTTTCAATCCTCCCCTCACAGAGGAATTACCAGTATGGGTTATTAATAGAGCCAAGGGACCTGTCATGTGCACTCATCAAGTATGCCCACCCTTTCCACCCACCTCCTTCATTCATAAAAGCTGTACTATAGCTTCTATGAATGAAAAATGATCTATGAATGAAGGAGGCCGGCCTTTCATTCATCTGTCCACCATCCATTCATAGATCGTTTTTGATTGATAGAAGCTATAGTACAGCTTCTCTGGATGAAGGAAGGGGGAAAGGGCAGGCATAGTTGGTACTGTTAACCACTTACTAACCGGAAGGTTTTCCAGCTTTAGGACCAGAGCACTTTTTGCGATTCGGCGCTGCGTCGCTTTAACTGACAATTGTGCGGTCGTGCGACGTTGTACCCAAACAAAATTTGCGTCCTTTTTTTCCCACAATTAGAGCTTTCTTTTGGTGGTATTTGATCGCCACTGCGTCATTTCTGATAACCGCTATAAACAAAAAAAGAGCGACCATTTTGCAAAAAAAACCAAATTTCTTACTTTTTGCTAAAATTCAAATCCAAAAAAAAAATATAAAAAAACATTTTTTTTCACCGTTTTTGGCCGATTTATATAATTCCTCATATTTGTGAAAAAAAAAAATCGCAATCGGCGTTTATTGATTGGTTTGCGCAAAAGTGGCCGCGTTTACGGATGAGAATTAATTTCTGGGGTTTTTATTTTTTTTTATTTTTTACTAGTAATGGCGGCGATCTGCGATTTTTAGCGGTACTGCGATATTGCAGCGGACATGTCGGACATTTTTGACACTTTTTTGGGACCAATGACATTTATTCAGCGATCAGAAATTTAAATGTCCACTGATTACTGTATAAATGTCATTGGCAGTGAAGGGGTTAACCTGCAGGGGGAGAGCTAGGGGTTAACTGTGTTCCCTGGGTGTGTTCTTACTGTGGGGGGTTGGGCTAACAGGGGCATGAGAGATCTAACTGATCCCAGTGACAGGGATCAGTAGATCTCCCATGCCCTGACTAACAGAGCGGGGAACCGCCGTGTTTACATCGGCGGTTCCCCATTCTTTTCCTGTAGCCGCTCATCGCGGCTCGCCGGCGGACATCGGGTCCGCCCGAGCCGCGGGCACACTCCCCAGGAGTGCGGCGGGTGCGCGCGCCCCCTGGTGGCTGATTGCAGATCGCCGCTTATTTACGGCGATTCGCGCTCAGCATCCCTACTGCCGCCGTGAAAACACGGCGCACGGTCGGGAAGTGGTTAATGAGTACATATAACCAGTCCCTCAGCTCTATTATTCCTCCTATGACCCCCCTCCTAACTCCGGGTGCCATAATATTCCGGTGCAGCAGGGGTGCGGGAGATTGTAGGAAGAAAGCAGGAGCCAGCAGCACAAGGGACACATCACATTCATAGTAAGTAAGTTTTCCCTTGTGCTGATGTTTTCTTTAACTAAACTTAAAGTGTACATTTTCAAAAAAAATAAAAAGGGGAAGTACCACCATACACCAGGGATATGCAATTAGCGGACCTCCAGCTGTTGCAAAACTACAAGTCCCATCATGCCTCTGCCTCTGGGTGTCATGCTTGTGGATGTCAGAGTCTTGCTATGCCTAATAGGACTTGTAGTTCTGCAACATCTGGAGGTCCCGTTAATTGCATATGCCTGCCCTACACCTTACCCACCCTCCTGGTCCCTGCTGTGTTTACCTCTGTGAGTGATGAGCTTTTAGGGTCCCCACAGCCAGTGCAGTAGTCTGGGAATTCTAAGGCTTTGCGCTTTTCCCCCTTCTTTCCGAAGGGCTTCCAGGACAGATCAGAGCAAATTACTGTGTTGGCACTGACCAATCAGAATTGCTGTGATCTGTCCCAGAAGCAAAAACAAGTGGAAGAAAAGCATTCAAATCCCTGGACCGCTACAGCTGGCAGCTCATCACTTATTGAGGTAAGTACAGCAGGGACCGGGGGTGTGGGGTGTAAGTTCACTTTTTCATTTTTTTCAGAAAAAAGTAACACACACACACCTACCCTCACCTGGACTTTCCATTCTGAAAGCGGGACTAAGTGCTGTCAAATAC
Source organism: Glandirana rugosa (assembly GCA_018402905.1). Lineage (NCBI taxonomy): Eukaryota > Metazoa > Chordata > Amphibia > Anura > Ranidae > Glandirana > Glandirana rugosa. The sequence goes on from BLSH010389319.1 coordinate 336,100, forward strand.
ACTGATCCACAGCTGCAGCAGCTGGAGCCACTGATCAACAGTGGTTTTCCTATTCCTTAGCAAGATTCCATAGATACCAATCTAAGAACTGTCTTCTGTCGAACAGGAACGGACACACACTGATTGAAATTTGTCCAGTCCCTGCTAAACTGGCCGAATTTCGATCCTACAATGGCCACCTTTAAGCGTTAACATTTCTTTTAGCTTTATTACTCTTTGTGACTACATTGGGGAGATTCACTGTGGTGCCAGGGAAAAAATAGGGGTGGGGAGAGTGAGTGGGTGGGTGCAGTTGTCATCGAGAAAGATACAGACAGCAATAAAAAACAGTCAGACGTTCTAATCTTTCCTCCCTTCACTAGAACATGCGTTTGCATTTGCACCTGTTGAAGATATTTCTCATCACTTCCCCTCCTAAAACTTTTCCAGAAGTGATTTTACTTTTTTACATTCATGCTACCATTCCCAATAACGAAGCTCTGGAAAATCAGTGATTTTGGTACATTTTACTAAATTATTATATTATTTCCACAGCAGAAAATTCTGCATAGAGATGAAAGTAATCACATTGTTATAAGGGATAAGCACTTACTGTATCGATTGGGACCCCCACCCTCTCGGGCCCTGTTGCATTTGTAAACAGTGCACCCCCTGCACTCTAGGTGTAGCATATAAACTAACCACCAGCGGTATCTCAAAGCTGCTTGCTTAATCCCCTAGAATGGTTGAAACATCAGCATGGCTGATGTAACATTCAAAAGAGATTTCTTTTCTATTTTCATGACTACAAAAACCAGGAAGCTAATTAACCGTTTGAGGTGAATTATATTAGGAATCGGTAACTGAAAGGGTTGTCCTCCAATTCGTTTTTGCTTATTGTTCACCCTTTCTGAGACTTTCACCTTTGCGTTTTTATATGTGTGTGCTCCACAAGAATCTATATATAGGGGCTATGGCAAGATGCTATTCAGCCTTTAACATCTCCCATGATCTTACTCTGTACTAGCACCAACTGAAATTCTGATAAGTAGCAGTGTCTAATAGATGCAGCAATTTTTTTCCTGCAACCATGGGTCAGTGTTGATGGGGGAATCCCTCCCACTGAGCCATTGTGTTCTCCCAGCGGTGGGGGGGGGGGGCGTTACGAGGCCATCCTTCTGGGAGAACAAAGTGATTATTGTTAGAGGCTATAATAGCCCCTAGCAATAATTGCATGTAAAATTGATCAACTTGGGTACATTCAGCCTGCCCATGAATGATTTAAATCTGCGCCGATTCCTACTAAACCGGCCAAGATTTGAACCGTCTATGGCTGGCTTTACAGTTTTGTAAAATTGCAGTTTTAAACAATAGTTAGATTTGTAGAGACATTCACATTTGACTGACGGCATATCAGTGCACTTTGATTTAATATGATATTTGAAAATAATCTCTGCAAGATTTTCCTAACATATTGTTAATTGTTTTTTTGCTAGCTGAGTCCAAACATGTGAATTTTGCTAAGGAATAAGAAAAATGGCCAATCACAATTGATGCTAACAAGAGGGAAACTCATCCTGTGTTGGGTTTTTGGAATTTGCAGAATATTTGCAGCTACTTAAAATGTCATTAACACTTCACAAATTCATTTTATTGAATTCTAGGACTACTCAATCACATTTTCAAATGAATATATTCTCTAAAATAGGTTTTGACTGTATAAGACAAGTGGGTTGCAAAAATGGGTTTTGGTGGCTTGGGGAATTTGGAAACTAGTCTTATAGCTAGTTCCATGTTATCCTTTGGGCTTTACAATATGCATATATATCTCACAACAGTGGTATACAAATCTTTCCCACAACCCCATATACAAATAAAGTTAAGCACAAAGAAAAGAGTAAGCCAAAATGTTAACCAATAGAATGCTAAATCTTTTACCTCATTTAAGCTGGCACATCTCCATGAATAACACCTTTTCAGGGCTTATTTCTGTAAAGAGACTTTGTAAGAGTGTGTGGGGCCCCAGAGGTACATAACATACTTTCAGAATATTCAGATGGATTATTGTAGGTAAACAAAAAACATGCACCCTTAAACCTACACTGAAAAGGTGTCACTTTAAATGACACCATAACATTTTGTAAAAACAGGCTACAAAGCCAAACAGTACAGCAAAGCCAAGACCTAAATGCAGTATCCTAAGTAAAGTTGCCACAACTGCCATGCCTGCCCATTAATCAGCTATTCTTTATTGTCATTACAGTATATTTATTAAAAGCATTGTTTTACAAAGTATTTTAGAAGTGATTCAAGTATTGCATTTTCTTTCTTATAGCAGTGTAATGATACCATGCAAGTAATCAATAAGCAAAAATACTTGCAAAATAGTAGTACTGTACATTCTATGCACTAAATGAACAAATGTGTAACAGATATGCAAATGTGTGCACATAGAACAGTCCATGTCCATGTCTGGAGAAAATAAATATATGTATGGATACAACCTCTGGGTAGGATGTGGCCAATTGCACAATGGGATTATTGGTAGGGTGTGACACATATAACAGTCAATAGTCAGTGACTACTTAGCAACTAGAAATTTCTGAGACAACAATCATTTTAGTCAGGAGTACGGCATGTCAAATATAGCATAAAGAGTGCAATGCTCAGGAAAATGTTAAATATAACTTATAAAGTGTGCAGACTGCAGTGGTCAGAAGAATGACATGTACAACAAAGTGTGTATAGCCCTGGTCAAAAGTTTTGAGAATGACACAAATATTAATATTCATAGTCTGCTACCTCTGTTTTTATGATGGCAATTTGCATATACTCCAGAGTGTTGGATGAATTGATCAAATGAATTGCAATTAATTGCAAAGTCCCTCTTTACCATGAAAATGAACTTACTCCCCCAAAAAAAACACATTTCCACTGTATTGCAGCCCTGCCACAAAAGGACCAGCTGACATCAAATCAGTGAATTTCTTGATAACACAGGTGTCAGTGTTGATGAAGACAAGGCTGGAAATCACTCTGTAATGTTGATTTAGAATAACAGACTGGAAGCTTTAAAAGGAGGGCGGTGCTTAAACTCATTGTTCTTCATCTGCTAACCATGGTTACCTGCAAGGAAACACATGCAGTCATCATTGCTTTACACAAAAAGGCATTCACAGCCAAGGATATTGCTGCTACTAAGACTGTACCTAAAACAACCATTTAACTGATCATCAAGAACTTCAAGGAGAGAGGTTCAGTTGTTGTGAAGAATGCTTCAGGGCACCCAAGAAAGTTTAGCAAACACCAGAATGGTCTCCTACAGTTGATTCAGCTGTGGGTTTGGGGCACCACCAGTGCAGAGCTTGTTCATGAATGGCAGCAGGCAGGTGTAAGTGCATCTGCGTGCACAGTGAGGCGAAGACTTTTGGAGGAGGGCCTGATGTCAAGAAGGACAGCAAAGAAGCCGCTTCTCTCCAGGGAAAACATCAGGGACAGACTGATGAACAAATCATCAAAATTTTGGGTACATGGCGAGGAAACTCCCCAAACCTTAATACCATAGAGAACTTGTGGACTGAGACAATGCATCTCATGAATGTCCATTTCAAGTATTAACTACTCTTTTAGTAAAATAATATTTTCTAGATTAGTTTTGAACTTTTCTCCTGCTAGTTTAAAAAAAAAAGCTTTAATCAGCTCCCCCTTCTATTTTGAAGATATTACATATTAAGTTCCTTTCACCATTTTTTGTTGTCTGTCCATGGACTTGTTGTAACTTAACAATATCTCTTTGTAAGTGAGGTCTCTAGAACAGGATACAGTATTCTAAATAAAGATCTATATAGGGGAGTCAGCAGCTCCCTCTTCCTACTGGTGATCCCTGTCGTGATACACCCCAGAATTCTATCTGCTTTTAGCACTGCCTGGCAGGAGTATCAGAATGTGTTTTAGGATGTAATTCCAACGATGTCTGTGCTTTTTGTTAGTAATATCTTTTTACTCTACAACATTTTCCAAAAACTTAAGCAAAAAAATGAAGCCTTCAAAAGACTCAACAAGCCTCTTAGAAAATACCTTGGGGTATTTGCTTTCCAAAATGTGGTCATTTTGGGGGTGTTTCTGTTGTCCTGGTGCTCCAGGGCCTCCAAAAATGTGATAGGTAGTCAGGAAATCAAATGCCTAATTATACCCCTACAACACATAACGGTGTTCCCTGGACTTCGGGTCCCTCTATGTGGCTAGGCTGTGAAAAAGTCTCACACATGTGCTATTGTCATACTTGGGAGGAGTAGCAGAATGTGTTTTGGGGTGTAATTCCAACTACGTATGTTGGAATGTGTGTTAGAAATCTCTTATTAATTGACAACTTTGTGTAAAAAATGCATTTTAATTTTCTTTTCTGTATTTTCCAAAAACTTGTGACAAAAAAATGACGTTTTCAAAAGACTCACTGTGCCTTCCAAAATACCTTGGGTGTTTGCTTTCTAGATTGTGGTCATTTTGTGGGTGTTTTTCCTGTCCTAGCACTTCAGGGACTCAAGAAATGTGATAGGAAGTCAGGAAATTAGATCTGTACTTGATGCTTCTTGAAAGCCCTGCTTCTTGGATTTTGGACCCCTCTATGTGTTTAGGCTGTGAAAAAGTCTCACACATGTGGTACTCGGGAGGAGTAGCAGCATGTGCATCGGGAAATAATTGTAAGTATACCTATGCAGTGTGTGAGAAATAACTTAAAAATTGAATTAATTAAATTAATTTAAATTCATTAAAATGACAACTTTGTGAAAAAAATATTTAATTTCCAAATTTTCCTAAAAATTGTGACAAAAATTACAACTTCAAAAAACTTGCCATGCCTATTATTAAATACAGTATTTGTACTGTCCTGGCATTTTAGGGCCTCTAGAAATTAGATAAACAGTCAGTACCGGATTGATCAAATTTCAAGTATATATATATATATATATATATATACAGGGTGGGCCATTTATATGGATACACCTTAATAAAATGGGAATGGTTGGTGATATTAACTTCCTGTTTGTGGCACATTAGTATATGTGAGGGGGCCATTTTGAATCCAACTTTTGTTTTTTCAATAGGAAGAGGGTCATGTGACACATCAAACTTATTGGGAATTTCACAAGAAAAACAATGGTGTGCTTGGTTTTAACGTAACTTTATTCTTTAATGAGTTATTTACAAGTTTCTGACCACCTATAAAATGTGTTCAATGTGCTGCCTATTGTGTTGGATTGTCAATGCAACCCTCTTCTCCCACTCTTCACACACTGATAGCAACACTGCAGGAGAAATGCTAGCACAGGCTTCCAGTATCCATAGGTTCAGGTGCTGCACATCTCGTATCTTCACAGCATAGACAATTGCCTTCAGATGACCCCAAAGATAAAAGTCTAAGGGGGTCAGATCGGGAGACCTTGGGGGCCATTCAACTGGCCCACGACGACCAATCCACTTTCCAGGAAACTGTTCATCTAGGAATGCTCGGACCTGACACCCATAATGTGGTGGTGCACCATCTTGCTGGAACTATGATGTCGGTGATAGGGAATTGCTGGCCATCAAGTCAGCTTTGGAGGAATGGCGGTACCTCCTGGAAGGAGCAGCTCACCTGGTATTGTTTATTACTGACCATAAAAACCATAAAAAAACATATGCTGTGAAGATACGAGATGTGCAGCACCTGAAACTACGGATACTGGAAGCCTGTGCTAGCATTTCTCCTGCAGTGTTGCTATCAGTGTGTGAAGAGTGGGAGAAGAGGGTTGCATTGACAATCCAACACAATGGGCAGCACATTGAACACATTTTATAAGTGGTCAGAAAATGGTAAATAACTCATGAAAGCATAAAGTTACGTTAAAACCAAGCACACCATTGTTTTTCTTGTGAAATTCCCAATAAGTTTGATGTGTCACATGACCCTCTTCCTATTGAAAAAACAAAAGTTGGATTCAAAATGTCCGACTTCAAAATGGCTGCCATGGTCACCACCCATCTTGAAAAGTTTCCCCCCTCACATATACTAATGTGCCACAAACAGGAAGTTAATATCACCAACCATTCCCATTTTATTAAGGTGTATCCATATAAATGGCCCACCCTGTACAGTTAGGTCCATATATATTTGGACACAGGCACAATTTTCATACTCTTGGCTCTGTATGCCACCAGAATAAAATAAAAATGAAACAATCCAAATGAATTTGAAGTGCAGACTTTCAGATTTAATTCAAGGGGTTGAACATAAATATCAAGTGTAAATTTTAGGGACTGCAACCATTTTTATACACAGTCCCCCCCCCATTTTCAGGAGGTCAAATGTAATTGGACAAATTAATATAATTATAAATAAAATGTTCATTTTTAATATTTTGTTGAGAATCCTTTATTGGCAATGACTGCCTGAAGTCTGGAACCCATGAACATTACCAAAGTATTCAGTTGTTCTTTGTTTGTGGGTCTTTTTGCTTTTAGTTTTGCCTTCAGCAAGTGAAATGCATGCTCAATTGGGTTGAGATCAAGTGATTGACTTGGCCATTGCAGAATATTCCACAACTTTTTCTTCAAAAGCTCCTGGGTTACTTTTGCAGTGTGTTTTGGATCATTGTCCATCTAACTGTGAAGTGCCGTCCAATCAACTTTGCTGCATTTGGCTGAATCTGGGCTAACAGTATATCTCTAAACACTGCAGAATTCATCCAGCTGCTTCTGTCTTCTGTCACATCATCAATAAACACCAATGACCCAGTGCCACTGGAAGCCATGCATGCCCATGCCATCACACTTCCTCCACCATGTTTTATAGATGATGTTGTGTGCTTTGGATCATGAGCTGTTTCAAGCCTTCTCCACACTTTTTTCTTCTTGTCATTCTGGTACAGATTAATCTTAGTTTCATCCGTCCAAAGAATGCTTTTCCAGAACTGGTCTGGCTTTTTTTAGATGTTTATTGGCATAGTCCAATCTGGCTTTTCTATTCTTCAGACTTATGAATGGTTTGCACCTTGTGGTGAACCCTCTGTATTTGCTCTCATGAAGCCTTCTCTTGATTGTAGACTTTGGCAATGATACACCCACCTCCTGGAGAGTGTCTTTCACTTGTCTGGATGTTGTGAATGGGTGTTTCTTTACCATAGTGAGGATCCTGCGATCATCCACCACTGTTGTCTTTGGTGGACATCCAGGCCTTTTTATGGTGCTGAGCTCATCAGTGTATTCTTATTTCCTCAGAATGTACCAAACTGTTGATTTGGCCACTCCTAATGTTGCTGCTATCACTCGTTTTTAAAGCCTTACAATGGCCTGTTTCACTTACTGTACATGGACAGCTCCTTTGAACGCATGATGTAGGTTCACAGCAATAGATTCCAAATGCAAATACCACACTTAGAATCAACTTTAGACATTCTACCTGCTTAATTGATGAAGAAATAATGAAGGGGTAGCCCACACCTGGCCATGAAACAGCTTTTGATTCAATTGTCCAGTTGATTTTGGTCCTTTGAAAAAGGGGGGATGGCTAATCTTAAGGGCTGTAATTACTAAACCCTGCCTCCGATTCGGATGTACATACCCTCTAAATTAAACCTGAGAGTGTGCACTTTCAGCCCATATCCATCATATAACTATAGCTTAAATACATTTTGGTAAATACCTGAAAAATATGAAAATTGTGCCTGTGTCCAAATATAGTATATGGACCTAACTATATATAACAACTGTATATAACACTATAACGTTCACACAGACTAAATAATATACACTGATTTATTCTTTTTTGTTGGTTTTTTAGTTCATGTAGGAAACATAGCAGAATACATTTTGGCCTAAATGGATGAAGAAAGATTATTTATTTACAAAGTTTATAACAGAAATTAAGAAAAACTGTTTTGTTTTTTTTTTCAAAAATTTCAGTCTTTTTCCTTTACATAGCAAAAAATAGAAAATGCAGTGGTAATTAAATACAACCAAAAGAAAGCTCTATCTGTCTAAAAAAGTGATATAAAGTTAATTTGGGTATAGTGTTGAATGACTGAGTAACTGTCATTTAAAGTGTGACAGCACTGAAAACTGAAAAATGGCCTGATTGGAAGAGAGTTAAACAGTCTGATTTTGAAAAGGTTAAATTGTAATTGGGGGTTTCTGTTATGCTGGGACTAAAGTTGTAGAATGATTATGAAAGCTCTATGGAATAAGATACTATATACCTCTATGTGTAGGTTTTTTTTTCCTTAGATAGATTTTTTTGATGGCCAAAATGAAAGATGTTTTTTTGAAAAGTCAATACTTCATATAACAGCACTTGTCTAAGGGCCTTTTACTTTAAAGTTATTTAGGTCAAATAAATCAAGTTAAAGTTTTTTTTCTGATAAAGCTGAGGTGAGTGGTGATAACCTGATGCTCGATTAGAAAATAATGGAATAATATTGACATATACTGAATGTTGGATGTGCAATGCATATAAAGAAAACACTGTCTGTAGGTCAGGGTGTTCTTTTTATATGAGAATCCTCCCTGTATCTCCAATAAGCCTGTATTATTATCAAACATATTGCAATGAGCATAGCGCTGAACAATAATACCATAGGATGCCCTATCATACCTATATAGTAATGGATATCTCCACATTGGAGCCTCTGAAAATAAAGGGATTTATAGGGTATACAGAGGCTACCATTCTATATCATTCTGCAATGCAGTGTTCAAGTGGTTGTAAACTTTCCTGACAATTAAAAAAAAAAAATCCTGCAAGACAAAGGCATAATGAGCTAGTATGCATCACATACTAGTTCATCATGAAATGCTTACCTTGGAACGAAGCTGTTGCAGCAGTCCTCAAACACCGATGTCACCTGTGACATGCTGCTTCCGGGTTTGGCGGTTCCGGCCAATCACAGTGCGGGCGGAGCCTTCCTTTGCGGCACATTTAGTGAAGAAATGGCCCAGTTGGGCCGTTTCTTCACTACGCATTTGCCGATCACGTCGGCACATGCGGATAGAGAGAATATCTCCTAAACTGTACAAGTTTAGGAGATATTCTTGGAACCTACAGTTAAGCCTTATTATAGGCTTACCTGTAGTTTAAAGTGGTTGTACTGAGTTGACAACCACTTTCAGTGCCTAAACAATCCATAATCAGGTCTGTGTGCTGTTACATAGGGGACGTCAAAGCTAAGGCAAATTACAACTTTTTTTAAGTTAATACTTCCATTGTGTATTCTGAGGCACTGACAGAGGGATGTCTTCTGCAAAAATGGTATGATCGGGCACTGTGTGGAACTTATTATGCTTCACTGTGATAATCTATATATATTTAGCACCATACAGGTGTACTTTAAGATTACAATCTGAGGTGTACGTTTATAAAGCAGTGTAAAAAATCCACTGCACAGTTCTCCGGCATTCACAGAGGAGATCGTTCTCCTCTGTGTTCCTGCTTATAAAGGTGTGTAGATCACTTCACAGTTGGTGAAGTGAAGTGATCTACAAACGCTTTAAACTGTGGAGAACGCCCTGATCTCGTGAGACATTATGAGATTATGGCACCGAAATTCACAGAAACTCAGAGATGTTCATTTATTAAGCAGTGATAAATTATCACTGCTCAGTAACGGACATCTCCGAGGAGCCCGCCCAAACAGTAAATAAAATTATTAGCCCCCCTACACTATATATGTATATATAAACACACACACACCTTATATATACATATATATGCACATACATTATACATACATGTATATACACACATACATCATATACATGTATATGCATATATACACATATACAGGGCAGGGGGACATGGCTAATGTGTTGGGGGGTCTGAACGAGGCAGGGGGAAGTCTCTAATCTTCCTCTTTCCTCGGGATTCCCTCTTCACCCCCCCAATTCTCCACCTCTGAGCTGGTGAAGCGGTGAGGGTGAATTCTACCCGAGATCACCTGTGATGTGCAGTGATCACAGCTTTTTAAACTGACCGTTTCTGTGTCAGTGAATGAGAGTTGGAGATGTGCAGAGATAATCGGTGAAGAACAGCTTCTCTCCCGATTATCTCTGCTTTATAAACAGAAAATGAGCTGTGATCAGCGGTGATCCTTGGGATCACGGCTGATCACAGTTTTATAAAAGGACACCTAAGGTTGCAGTGCTTTGATCGGGTAGTCCAGGGAAGATACTTTGTTTGCAAATAATGCTTGTATTGTAGAGCTCACACTGGCTTTTATATTTAAGTGAAAAAAATGACTTAAACCATCTTGCCCTGTTTCTTCTTATTTCTGAACAGTTTATTGTATTGTTCACATAGTCTAATAAATGAAGATTGATGGACCAAGATTGAACATTATTTTTCTAGCAGATAATGCGTACTCCCGTTAGATTTGTAGTCTGATATCATGCATTCTTTGTTGTATGTGTTGCCAATTTAACTAAAGATTTCAAAAAATAATGTTCCTTGTCTTCCAAGAGCCATAAGCAAAAGCTGTTGTGTATGTACTCAATCCACCGTGTGAAGAGACAAGCAGACGGAGTCTTAAACCTTATTCCCTTATCAGTGCAAGTCATTAAAATCACTCTGCTGTGTTCTAATATGTTCATGTGAAACTTTGTTTTTATAAGATGTGTATTGTCGGCCAAAAATAGGCAGGGCTTGTTGGCGACTATGAGATCAGTCAACACTCAAAGCAATTGTTAAGCATTGAGTACCCCTTCCATCCACCATCCATCCATCCAAATTTATGCATCGTTAATTGTAGTGCGTGTGCAATGTGAGGACTATTTCCATTTCATATGAAAAATGAAGCAATCAAATATTTGTCAGAAAAGATTTCCCAGCCGAGCAATCCTCCTGCCAGAGATTGGTTGCTATCTGACCCATACACTGCTGTTATATGTACAAACAAACCACACAATTCAAATAAAATGTTTGGTGAGTGAAAAAATACTGGAAACTTTGCACATCATCTACACTATGTAATTTATGCATTTGTATTTTTTTCCAATGTGCATGCTCTTTTGCATTTATTGTACCCCAGCAGAGAATGTGAATGTGACATCATGCACAGAGTTATTCTCTATGGTGGAAGCAAATGTCAAAACTCATGGAATTATGGTATGCAGCTCAGCTGTTGCATGCTCTAAGTGGGTTCATCACTTGACCTGAGAACCTATGAGTTTAGACACTTGTGTCCATTGCAGTTACTGCTTCCAAAATGAAAGTCCTTATACAAATCACTGCGGAGTGCTAAACACAAAAGAGCTCGTTCAGATGAGGAGTGTCATTCTAGTCCATGATGAGATATCAATGGGTCCAGGACAAACGCTATGGGCATCCAACACCTTTTTGCAAGGAAATGCATTCTGTGCGCTTTAACCACTTCAGCCCCGGAAAGATTTCACACTTTAGGACCAGAGCCCTTTTTGCGATTTGGCACTGCGTCGCTTTAACTGACAATTGCGCGGTCGTGCGACGTTGTACCCAAAACAAAATGTGCGTCCTTTTTTTCCCATAAATAGAGCTTTCTTTTGGTGGTATTTCATCACCGCTGCATCATTTCTGATCGCCGCTATAAACAAAAGAAGAGCGATAATTTTGCAAAAAAAACACAAATTTCTTACTTTTTGCTAAAATACAAATACAAAAAAAAAATACAAAAAAACATTTTTTTTCATCAGTTTTGGCCGATTTATATTCTTCCTCATATCTGTGATTAAAAAAATCACAATCGGCGTTTATGAATTGGTTTGCGCAAAAGTGGCCGCGTTTACGGACGATGAGAATTCATTTCTGGGGTTTTTATTTATTTATTTATTTTTTTACTATTAATGGCGGCGATCTGCGATTTTTAGCGATATTGGGGCGGACATTTCGGACCATTTTGACACTTTTTTGGGACCATTGGCATTTATACAGCGATCAGTGCTATAAAAATGCACTGATTACTGTGTAAATGCCATTGGCAGTGAAGGGGTTAACCTGCAGGGGGCGCTCTAAGGGTTAACTGTGTTCCCTGGGTGTGTTCTAACTGTGTGTGGGCTGCCCTAGCAGGGGAAGGGAAGTGATCACAGTTTCCATGTAGAGGAAGGCTGTGATCACAGCCCTTCCCCCTCTCACAGAACGGAGGTCCTTGTTTACTTACACAGACCTCCGTTCTTTCACTCCGGGGGGGGGCATCGCGGGTAGCCGGCGGAGATTGAGTCCACCGCACCCACTCCCTGGCCCCCCCGGACACAGTGAGCGTGCGAGCTCACAGTGCGCGATCTCGCAGCTGCCGTCGTATCGAGCCTGCAGTTGACGGTCGACAAGTGGTTAATGAATCCTAAAATGTATATTTAAAGTGATTGCAAAGCTTTCTTTTTATTTTCTTAAAATAATAAAAATGTAATATTTACCTGCTCTGTGCAATAGTTTTGTATAGAGCAACCCCAAATCTCCTTTCTTAGGTCCCCCGCTGGCACTCTTGGCTCCTCCTCCCTTCTGAGTGACCTCATAGAAATCCTATGGCCTTCCTATGGGGGCACTTATGTGTGCTCGATCCTGGGCCGGGCTATTTGCATCAATTCAGACACACAGTCCAGCTCAGCCGTGCCTTTCACTCTCTGCTCACTTACAGCAGCAGGAACCAAAGGCTCCCATCACTCCCAGCCAGCAGGGAGAAGAGCTGCTGCAGATGTGTACAGCACTGCATCAAGATCAGACTCAGGTAAGTATTAAGCTTGGGGGGGGGGGGGGGGGGGTT
>BLSH010389319.1:352056-364222 GCA_018402905.1 Glandirana rugosa
CACCACCACCAAGGATTACCTAAAAATGTGTTACTGTGTTTAGTTAGTTTGTAGGTTAGGATATTTGTCTTCTCTTAGGATCGTTGGGATGGGACGGCTGTCCATCCAATCCTCTCTCGCGAGCAGTGCTCTGGCTCAAAAATGTATTGTTGTTGCTAGCTACAGGATTGGTAGTTAGGAAAATGTAGATATGATGTACAGATGTAAATAATTTACAGAGAATGGTATCTATTTACGTGTACGTAAATTATTTGTATATTTCCCTTTCAAGTTTATTCCCTTTTATCCCTTCCAATTGTTAGATTATGAGATGCCCTAGCTCCTGGCCCCAGGAGTCACTTTTCAAATTTCCTCAGTTGAGGGACCAGCTGTTTTTTTGGTGGGGGATGAGTGTAGCACCCTCAACATTAGGTAGGTGCTAGTGGAGGATTTTTTAGTGTTAGAGTAGGTAAATTTAGTCAGGCCTGACTGTTTTGATTCTGGGCAGGAGAGTGAACCAGGTTGGACTGGAGACTGCAGGAAGCAACACCCCTTGGTTATCCCTCCCTTCTTCTTCAGAAAGTTCTGGAAAAGGGGATGGGAAGAGGAGGTGAGGCTTTCTGATGTATGTTAAGGAGCCCTGACCAATCCCCAACCTGGATTGGCAGTGGGCAGGCCTCCTTGAATACTGTGGTCTGCTCAGTGGGGGGAGAAGAGTTCGGGTGGGAGTTGGAGAGTGGAGAGGTAGTGCTGAGGCTTTTGGTGGGCCTTGGGGGAGTCCCCAGTCTGGAGAGGTGACCTCGGCCTGGGGCTCAGGTGCATCCAGGAGGAGTGAGATCCTAGCGCAAGGATGGCACAAGGTGGAGCAGGAGAGCACAGCAGGAGGAGAGTACTACAGCAAGGTCTCCAGGAGAAGTCCACCGGTGGTCGGTGAGTGACACAGCCCAGGGAAGTGCATATGCACAAGCAGATTGGGAGGAAGACGATGTGCAGGAGGAGACTGGCACCTGGTGTCATGGACAGTGAGTAGATGGGCTGGGAGTTGTAGTCCATCGTGGCTAGCTAGCACCAACAAACTAACTTACTACACAAGGGAAACCTCAACCCCATGCTCACAAAGTGTGGTCTGAAGGCCTGGTAAATTTATGCCAGGTCTCACATGTGCTAGCTAGGCCAAACAAGACAATATGGAGGCCTGGTAAATATCCTTCCAGGCCTCACCTGTGCTGAACAAGTGTTGTGTAGGAGAGATAAACAAGGAGAAGCAAGTGGTGTGCAGGAGAGAGGAACAAGGAGAAGCAAGTGTTGTGCAGGAGAAAGGAACAAGGAGAAGCAAGTGTTGTGCTGGAGGAAGTGTGTATATACTGAGTGTATATAGAGGTCCTGTGTAAAGAACTGTTGGGCATCCCATGATCACCCCTACCCCATCCAAGTTCAAATCCTCTAATGAAAACAAAAAATACAAAGAACCAGCCTGTTTTCTGACTCTGGATGCCAGCAGGAGTGTGATTGAGGGCAGTTGTAAGAAGGTGAACCACAAGAACCAGCCACCCCCAAGGAGGCCATTGGCTACACACAGATGCTTCTTTGCAGCTGAGTTTACCTGTGCATATGACATATTGCCGAACAAAGAAGTTTTGTGTTCAGGAAATATGTCAGGTGCTGGGAAATTTGCACTGGGCATAAAAATGCCTATTACTGTCTTTGTGAACCCTAACTGTTGTGAAGTCTTACAGGTTTATATACCCTACTTGTATCAACCTTCATTCTTCAGCAGCCATTTATATGGTGGGTTCCCTGTCCGTAGGACCCAATTAACCTTAAAAGTAGCATTTTCACTTGGGTCAAATTGAGCCTGAAGTGGGGCTAGTATACTCTGTGATCCATTACCCTGGGTGCCCAATACAAGAAAGGTTTTTTTTCCCCTCCATTTAGCTATGTGTTTCCTAGTAGCGACCTGATGTATATAAACGTTTTGTTATTACATTCCTCGTTGTTAATGCATGTGGTGTGATTAATATCACTGAGTTTCTGTAAATAAATCCTCACATTATTTCTATATATACTGTATATATTTTGGGAGAAACCATTTAATAGGTATATATAACATATTTTACTTTTTCACAAAGATAAATTGTCCTGTCAGAGTACAGTTTCCACTTGGCAGGTGCCTGTTTACAGATACCTTGCCCAGCTTTCAAACAGTTTACTTTACAGGACACATTTCCATATATTACACTGTGGCTGCTAGATTATCCGTGTGGAATGTATCCGCATAACACAAGTGGAAGTGATGACTGCAATCATAATTTGTATCTAAATGGAAGTCAAGGAGTATATATCAGGTAGAAACTTTCCTTGATATATTATCTATGCATGCTGGCATCCCAAAACCACATGTATAACTAGGGTAAATCTAACAATAATGGGGCTTTAAATTCCAGCATACAAAAATAGCACATCAACCACATACCCCGTCTATGAAAAAGATAGTATAATTCATTTAATACAGCAATACATATCCACAAATCATTTAAAACCGTTTGACCATGTATTATTCCCAAACAGCAACAGCCACCAATGTTTATGATCCTAGATATCATTTGCCAGTCCCATTTTGTCCATAAAATAGGTTGACCTGTCTTACGGATAAGAAAAAAACCCTCTTCTTTGTGACCCTTAAATATTTTGTATGTGCTGGCCATATTTATGAGAAGAATTATGGTCAGCGTATGCAAATAATTTGGGTCGCCCACAGAAGCATTTTTTTCTCTGCCAGGAAACATCTTGACCCATTGTAGGGATGTGTATTTTTATTGTGGTAATAAATAAATGTTTTTGAATATATGTTTATTTTCAGATTTTCAAATAAGGAATGTTTCTTCCAGTGTTCTTCCAGTATTTTGATACCAAATCTGAATAACACCATATACGTACGTCGCAAAAAATATGAGCTAGTATATTTGCAGAAATTCTGGCTGTAACAATAAACAGTGGCAATAATAAAGGGAAGAGTGTGTAGAAGAGAACAAGAATAAGGATTGGTGAGAGAAGTGGGGTGCTTGTATACCCGAGAGGGTGGTGGTCGTGATCTAGGGTCTCATGGTACATGGAGTTGAGGGTCTGTTGGGAAAGTGGTGATTTGATGATACATTATTAATTATATCAGATGTCTCAATTGGGAAGGGGGGGAATATGCTTCTTTTTTTTCAAAGATTTCTTCAAAACCTTAAATTTGTCCCAGGAGCCTGAGTCAATTGGTAAAAACTCTTCCATCTTCTTGATATAGTTTGTTAAACCATGGAGGTTTTCTGGAAACCTATTGAACTGAGGAGGAGGGATAATAGCATTGTTTCTGGAGAAGGAGGTAAAGACACACCATTGGTTTTGTATATACAAAAATTGTCTTCCAAAATGGGAGAATCATGTGGCGCACTCACCATATATGGTAATAGGCACTTCTTTAAATTATAAATGCTTTATACAAAGAAAATCATTTTCATGTAGAGGTTTTTGTGGTTGATGTGCTATTTGTGTGTGATAGAATTTAAAGCCCCATTATTAGGTTTATTCTAGCTATACGTATCTAAATGGAGGGTTTTTCCACTGGTAGGCAGAAGTACAAACAGATAATGTTTTTTTCTATTAATGTACTTTATAAATTCTTTAAAGAAACCCTGTAGAAAAATATAACCTGAGAAAAACACAAGATCACTAGGGCTGACCTCCTTCTAAAAATGTGAATTGGCCATCTCCAACCTACAGTATTTTGATTTCCTGATGTGCAAGAACCATGCAGAACAGTAATATCAGAGTGAACTTGATCTGTATATCAGTTATGGGTCAGTAACTCAGAAAGTTGCTGGAGCCACTGGATAAGCATGTCAGTAAGTTAAACATGTATTTTCAGAGGGGAAAGTTATCAATGACCTGACTTCTACATTCCATATATTCTTTTATTAGTAGTTTGACCTGGTGTGCCAAGAGGAAGACAGTAATTAAGTATAAAAAATCTTGGACAATTACATAAAACACAGTGTGGGAGAATTTGCTAAGGCTGGCCATACATTATAAAATATTCTTGTACAATTTTCTTTTAGATTTGCCAAAACCATATCATAGGAGGTCAAACCTAAACACTTTCAATTTGTATGCCATCAGGCAGGCCCTTGCACTACATAGTTGAAAGTAAATGGTATGATGTATGGGCAGCTTAAGACTAAGGCAGAGAAAATCTTGATCAGTTGTGCATGGCAGCTAAAAAACTTCTAGCCTTTATTTACAAAGCTTAAAATAGAATTCCAGTCAGAAATCACAATTTGCCCTTGATTTGTATGTGTAGCATTCTTAACTTTTATATTTTGAATTTTCTTAATTGATGATTGTCTAGATTAGAAACAGCAGTCTAAGCTCGACAATCAGCAAACTCCTGATCATTACTGACAGCGGTGTGCCTGGGCAGCCAAATATGGCAGTTCACAGGAACTTCCTTAAACCGTTGACAGTGTCTGTGTAATAATTTTAGCATAGCTCCAAGTAGCCCTGTCCCCATCCCACCCGGCAGTGCCCCCTTCCAGCCTGACCATCGGCAACATGTGCTACAGCTCAGCTAGGTAAATCACTTCTGGTAATGACAATCCTACAGAGGGGGTGGACATGCCCAACAACAGCAATGACTAACTAAAGCCTGAGACTTTTCAGTTACATGACAGACGGACTTTTTACACAAAATAAGATAGGAAAAAGAGCATATTTTTAAAATTCAAACTATACACATGGAATAATGTTGGGATTTCTGATTGTATGGAGGTGTCTGCACAATGGAAGGAGAAGCTTAGCTTCAAGCAAATATTTAAAGAAAACATGTATTTTAAATTGCTGAATTTGATTTAATTTAAGTCACATGTGATTCTATTGACAGCAGCATTTAGACTGGTAAAGTGCAGTGGTTGGGACCAATTACATGTGCTGCAATTTTATTGGCTGGCAAAAGGAAAAAGAAGGACTATGACTTCATCAGTCTGCTGCTGCTCTTTCTCTGCCCAGTCAAAGGCTGCGGCCTGGGTGGTGACGTATTTGTGTTAATTGCAGTAGAGATTATTCAGGTCACAAGGCAGGCTGCACTGTCTGGCAAGACTGTGTACATCTCAAGAATGAGTGGGCATACTAATCATTTCATTTGGCAGATAAAACAGCTATATTGTTTGTATTCAATTCCTGTGTACTTAGCTGCTTGTCTGGATTTCATCTTTAAAGTGTATGTAAACCACACCACAATAATAAATATAACATTGAAATTATTGTGTTATATCACTAGATTTTATGTTTTATGTTCCAGGTATGGCTTTTATAGCAAGCTATGGGGGCACTCGTGCGGGCATGCTCCAGAGCTGGGCTGTGTACGTCTATACACGGGATTTGATTGAAAGCAGCAGACACCTAAGGCTTTAGCTGCTGCCTCTATGTCCTGTGAGCAGAGGGAGAGAGAGCAGCCCTGCTGCAGACAGGCACGGTGCTGGGCCGAAAGAGGAGCCAAGTAAGTATTTAGAAGGGGTGGGGCGCTAAGGGGGGCTGATATTGGAATTTATTTTTACCTTAATGCAGAGAATGCATTAAGGTAAAAAAAAAAAAAAAAAAACTCATGCCTTTAGAACCATTTAAGGTAACACAATGCAACTCACTTAGGCGTGTGTATATAAGAAACTTATTTTTGCCTATAACAACCAAAAGACCACTCTACATTTACTCAAGAGTTTATAGATTTTTTTTCCAACTGACCCCTTCAGAGTCCTTCATTAGGTGTTGAACTGACATTAGTAATATGGTTAAAAAGCTGACCATGGAGCCGCATTGGTATGTGCCCTTTTACTAGCCCATCCCTAAGTGAGACTAATAAGATCATTGAGGTATTTTGTGTCTCTGGTCAATGTTCCAGATCACTTTCGATGTCATGGCTTGTATCACCTAAACCATTTGATGAGTTAACAGTCTTTTCATAACTACTTTGAACACTTATCATATATTTTATTTAGTACTGATGACAAAACTCTTGTTTTGCTTATCTTCTGCTCTTCTTGTTTCTTTACTCCTATCTTTCTCCAGACACAAACCCCTTTAAATTTTCTTTTTTTAAAGCCTTTGTCCATCAATGTGTGAGGTCTGCTCTTCATCCATTAAGAATTGTATTCTTCTTGTACTCTGTATGAATGATAAAACCAAACAAATCAGTCCATGCTCATACTGTATGCATTATACCATGCAGGATCTAGCAGTGCATACTACTACAGCTGGGGAGAATTGCACTTTTTCAAAGACTATTTCTTACAGCCAGGGTTGTAATTGTGCATATAAAGAGCTTGGACAAGCATCAATTACCTAGATATAGTAACACTTTTCCTATGGTTGTCAGTGTCCATATTATTCAATGCAAAAGTCTCTTTGGGCACAACCATGCCACAAATAATTACCTGCAACATCCAAGCACCCCTGTTAAAAGCTTCTGACTCCACTAGCTTTCTTTGTTATCAAAGGTATACAAAAGCGGTCCCAAACTACCTCTTCTAAGCAGTGTGTGCACTTTCTGCCCTGTTGTTTATGTTGCTGAATGCACTCAAATGGTGGTCATCCTCAACAAGAACAATGCCCAGTTCACAGTTCACACCTTTGCAACTTAATGCAGATTTTGCAACACGCACAATTGCATTTTAAAGGTGTTAGTTCATATGCATATGCAGTGTATTAAATGTGAAAAAACTTTCTGTGCTATCCTTGTGTATAAACTACCCACATGTAGTGCCCAATGGGCTTTCTCAAGGGTTCAGAAAGCCCATTGGGCACTACGCTTGCGGTGGGCACTGACGTCATCACGATGGGACTAGGTGGAACTGTGTATGCAGAGGATTGTATTGTGAAATGCCTGTTTTTTTACTATTGAAATGTGAGTGGATTTTTATATGGAAATAAATACATTTTATGAGCGATTTGTGCTATGGTTCTTTCCTCTTGTTTCCTATATGATTGACACCACACTGAGAGCTGCTGAGAGCTACAGATTTGGAATGTACAGCCAGTGGGAGCGGTGCCACTTATAACACTGCAAAGCGCATATAGACCTCCTTTAATTAGTGAGGTCCATCTAAGCAGGTGAGAAGACACCCATAGGTGGGGTGAAGGGCACTGTGGCGATCAGAGGCAACTACTGAAGATTTTTGGTGAATGGGACTGCAACCTTTTTTTCACAGACATTGAATCATTTATTTATGGACTGTATATATATTTAAAAGAAAAGATGGACTCACGCAAATGTATTATATATAGATGATTTTTACACTGTCTTCAGATATTTAGTTGTGCACTATAATTTAAAAGCACTATATTGAAGGAGCACTGCACTTTTTTTTTTTGTGACTATGGTCAGTGTATTGATGTACAGTATGTTAGCTGAAAAAGTCTGTGTCTTTTTGTAACCGGTCTATGTGTGTTGTAGGCCCTATTAATGGCATGGACAGTGCGTGAAAAAGCATGCAACTTGCATTTTGATGCATTTCTGGTGTATGATATTCAGCCTTGCCAATAGCAACCTCAACTTTACCTAACAATTCATTGGCTGAAAGGACCCAACAAATTAGCATAGAATACATGAAAGGGCCTTAAAGGAAGGATTGCAGGAAACTATGCAGTATAAAGCACAATTTAAAAATACATTTAGCAAATGTTTAATGAATACAGTTATGTACAGTTTTTACCTCAAAGGGTTCCTTTTGAATGACTATTTCTGGCACACATTTTTGAAACTGCCTTTGCAAGATAAAAAGAAACACTGATGTTAAAATATATGAGAAAAGCTATTTAGGGTTTCATTAAACATTTGCTAAAGATATTTTAAATTGTGCTTTATACTGTATAGTTTCCTGCAATCCTTCCTTAACCACTTTAGCTCCGGAAGGTTTTACCCACTTCCTGACTAGGCCATTTTTTGCAATATGGCACTGCGTCGCTTTAACTGACAATTGCACGGACGTGCAACGCTGTACTCTACCCGACATTGCGGTGGACAGATCAGACACTTTTGTCACTTTATTGGGACCAGTGACATTTATACAGCGAACTGTGCTATAAAAATACACTGATTACTGTATAAATGACACTGGCAAGGAAGGGGTTAACACTAGGGGTGATCAAGGGGTTAAATGTGTTCCCTGCAGGTGTGTTCTAACTGTATTGGGGATGGTCTGCCTGGGGAAATACACAGATCCATCTTCCTGCATAGCAGAAAGACAGGATCTGTGTGATCTCCCCTGTCAGAATGGAGATCTGCTTTGTTTACACAGGCAGAGCCCCCATTCTGTCACTGCGGGGAATGATCGCGGGTGGCCGGCGGACATCAAGTCCGCCCCACCCGCTGACTGGCTCCCCCGCTGGGCGGTGGGCACAATGCATGTGACCACAATACCCTGTACCCGCGACTGACGTACAGCTATGACGATTTGCGGGAACGTGCCGACCCGTCACAGTAAAATGACGGCGGCTGGTCGTCAAGTCGTTAAACTATTTGGAAGGATAATCAACTTCTAACGTCAATTCCACAGCATAGTAAAAAGCCACTATGCAGGACCATCAACATCGGGTCAAGGGTAGACAGTTTCTTTTGAGTAACTTGATTAATATATGTATCCAGAAAAGAGAGACAAAAACGTCCATATATAGTAAAACTATAGGTAAAGGGATTTATTTAAAAGTTCAGAACACTCACATTTCAGCAGATAAAAAAGCGTTTATCAAGTAGTCTTTCTTATAGACAGCATGCAGGACACAAACAGGTCTCAACCCAACGCATTTCGTCTAAATAGACATCATCATTGGGATATCAGTGCAGTGTTTTTCTTTACATTTGCCAATTCTGATTAATCCTGAGTCTCAACAAGGAAAGAATGCACAGGATGAGCCTATTTTGTTGTTTTTAAGTAAAGAGTAATCTTGTAGCTTTAACAATAATAATGTTAATTATTATTATTATTAACATTATAATTATAATATTACAACTATTGCTGCTGATAATAATAATTATTATTATTAAAACAATAATAGTAATCATGATATTAATAAAATATGTAAAACCTACATTTCAAAAACTCCAGCATGAAACTTAGCATGACCACGTATAAATGATTGCTGAAATCTTTGGCTGAAAATAACCTTCTCACCAACGTGCATGCTGCAGGGACATTTTTAGCTTATATTAAACAGAAAGACTGACATTATTCTAGGCTAAAATCTTCTCAGCAAGCTGAACACAGCTACAACACGGAGTGTTTCTTTATGCTTTCCAGCTGTGATGTGGCTGAAACATTTACGTCACTCTTGGGAGTTAATACATAGCATAATATAACAGAATATGTTTTTACTTGCATTTTCTCTTATTTACACAGTACATGGGATTATAACTGTGTGTTGTGGAATATTTTGATTGACTCTTTTTTTATAGCTATCAAGCTTGGTGTCAGCCCTGCTACAGCAGGAACATGATTTATGCAGAATATGTCCCATCTTTGATAATCCACTGTTTTCACACATCATATTCCATAATAAGTGTACAGGGTGTGCTCTTTCATGGCACTATAATGTGGTATGGTACATACCAATCTTATTTCCCAATGATAAAAGATAAAGCACTACCACTTAACTGTGGCATTTTTTAAAGTGACTCTGCCCAAAAAAAATATACAAAAAGTAGCCTGTGAAGGAACTTTAAGAATTCCTGCCAGGAAAGAGCTATGGCTGCCACTGGTATATTCATCATTCAATACTTCTGGGTGTACATGATGTTTGTGTCTTCCTGGTGCATGGTGTGGTTCTAATGTGCTACGTCCCTAGTTTGTCCTGTTAGAGCTACAGGGATACACTAGGACACTCATAATAATAAGGACATGCTAAACCTAAATTGGGGCATGAAAGTAAGGATCATATGTTATCTCATGAAATATAAAGGTTCATGTGCTTGCTACTTATGTATTATATGATATAAATATGTTTGCTTTAGTGGTCTCATGAAGCCTAAACACCATATGATTCCTTTCTCTTCTCTATCATTTCCAACTTTGGTTCCATGTAGCTTGCATCCAGGCAGAAGCTTCATAAAAGGGTGAATTGTCAAAATCGTAGTGTGATTTTAAGCTTTATGGAAAACATATTAAAAACAATAAACATGTTATACTTACCTGCTCTGTGCAGTGGTTTTGCACAGAGCAGCCCAGATCCTCCTCTTCTCGGGTCCCTCTTCGGCGCTCCTGCCCCCTCCCTCCTGTTGAGTGCCCCCATAGCAAGCAGCTTACTATGGGGGCACCCGAGCCAAGCCACAGCTCTGTGTTTCCAATCAGACATGGAGCCCTGACCTGGCCCCACCGCCTCTCTCTCCTTATTGGCTTACTGACTTTGATAGCAGCGGGAGCCAATTGTGCTTTGCTGCTGTCTCAGCCAATGAGGAGGGAAAGTCATGGACAGCCTAGTCTCTGCAAAATCGCTGGATCAAGAAGGGGCTCAGGTAAGTATTAGGGGGCTGAGGGATAATGTATAGAATGTATTAACCACTTCCAGACCGCTCGCCGTCATAATACGGCGGCAGTTTGAAGTGGAATACCTGTGTTATGGTAGCAGATAGCTACCATAACCCCGGTATCTTTTTTTTCAGCAGGCGATTCTGCGCCTGATAAAAGTGGTCTTAGCGGCGGATTCGCCGCGAGATCACTTTTATCAGCGGCGGGAGAGGTGCCCCCCCGCCGCTTTCCGGTCATCTCCGCCGCTTACCGGACCCGCCGGCAGCGGCGGAGATGATCGGGTCCGTCCCCCCCAGTGTCCGTGAGCCGAGTGACCGGTTGAAGCCGTTCACCCAGCTCCATAACATGGCTGGGCGGAAGCTACGTCACAAGTCGCTTCCGCCCAATGGTCTTAAAGGGGGCCTTTTTTTTTCAATGCATTTTAGTGTAAATATGAGCTTTGAGGTCTTTTTGACCCCAGATCTCATATTTTGGAGGTTCTGGCATGTTTTTTTCTATTACAAGGAATGTTTACATTTCTTGTAATAGGAAAATAAGTGATCAAATTTTTTTTTTAAAAAAAAGAAAGGTGTAAAAATAAAAATGTAAAAGTAAAATAAATAATAAAAAAAAAAAAAAATGTAAAGTGCACCGTCCTTTGCGAGCTCGCGTACAAAAGCGAACGCATAAGTAAGTCCCGCCCACATATGAAAACAGTGTTCAAACCACACATGTGAGGTATCGCCGCGATCGTTAGAGTGAGAGCCATAATTCTAGCCCTAGACCTCCTCTGTAACTCTAAACTGCTAACTTGTAGCATTTTTTAAACGTCGCCAATGGAGATTTTTATGTTGCAAAGTTTGTCGCCATTCCGCGAGCGGACGCAATTTTGAAGCATAACATGCGGGGTATCATTTTACTCGGCGTAACATTATCTTTCACAATATGGAAAAAAATTGACCTAACTTTACTGGTGTCTTATTTTTTAACTCAAAAAAATGAATTAAAAAAAAAAAACACGCTTGTAAGACCGCTGTGTAAATACGGTGTGACATAAAGTTTTGCAATGGCCGCCATTTTATTCTCTAGGGTGTTAGAAAAAAAATATATAATGTTTGGGGGTTCTAAGTAATTTTATAGCAAAAAAACCTGATTTTAACTCGCAACCACCGAACTCCAAAAAGAGGCCCGGTCTTAAAGTGGTTAAGATTAGAGTTGAGCAAACCCGGACTGTAAAGTTCGGGTCCGTACCGAACTTTGGGGTGTCCGGGACCCGGACCCGGACTTTTCAAAAAAAGTCCGGGTCCGGGGTTCTGGTAATTTTAATGAAAAATCTTAAAAATGCTGTAAAAAAGCCCAGGAAGGTCCTAGAGGTCTGCAAAAGGAAAGAAAATGTGGGTAAGGGTGGGACAAGTGCCCTACAAAGAAATGGGGACAGGGAAATAACTTTAAATATTTAAAAAAAAATAAAAACATAAAAAATGCAAAAATGGAGATCATCTTCAAAATGGGTCTGAAAAGTATTAATTAACATTAGAGGCCATAGAACTGTTCTAAAATCATCTTCAAACTGTGTCAAAAAAGTATAAATAAGCCCGGAGTACCCATATCACTGTTCTGCAAAATGTGTGTATCACTTTAAATGAAACCGGGAA
>BLSH010389319.1:364664-384176 GCA_018402905.1 Glandirana rugosa
TTGAAATCTTGGTGAAATCCACTCAGACTCGAAGATCACAAAACGACATTAACGTATCTAATTTCACTAACATTTCCGTCTTGAAAAAAATAGAATTGGTCTCAACTCGCTTGAAGATCTTCAGACACAACATCTTTTCTTTGCCTAGAAAATATGTTCTTCACACATTACATCTTTTCTTCATACATCTGGAAATAGAATAGAACTTCTATTCTATTTCCAGATGTATGAAGTAACTGAAGATGTTTAAAGTTATTTCCCTGTCCCCATTTCTTTGTAGGGCACTTGTCCCACCCTTACCCACATTTCCTTCCTTTTGCAGACCTCTAGGACCTTCCAGGACTATTTTACCACATTTTTTGTACCTAAAAGTCTGGGTCTCCATTGATTTCAATGGGGTCCGGGGTCCGGGACAAAGTTCGGGTTCTGTCCGGACCCGAACCCGGACTTTGTCCCGAAGTTCGGCCGAACCAGCAGAACCCGGACTTCTAGAAGTTCGCTCAACTCTGGTTAAGATAAAAAAAGTTCTGCCTTTACAATCACTTTAATCTATGCAATTACAGCAAAACACTAGAAGCTCAGACTCACCTAAAGTGGTTCTAAAGTTTGCATGTTTTTTACCTTAATGCATTTTAACACTAGGTTAAAAATAGTTTTTGTTAGAACTGGATTTAGCTAAATGGCTGAAAATGGGTGGGCTGGACATCCAAATCTTATAACAATAACTTCATTATAGAGGCTAATTATAAAGTATTACTCAGATTGTATATGGTGCCATTGAGACTAGTCTCTTATGCCCCAGGAGCTTCCACTCTGGCTGTGGCCAAGAGGGCACATTTAATCTGGTGTGCTAACCCAAAAGTACGCAGATTTTTGATACGCGTCTAAAATTTTATGTATTCTTTGACTGGGACGAAATCTGAGGAAGTCTCCTCAGCATTCCTTAGAGACTAGTCTAAAGGCCTGTACACACGGTACAACAGTTATACAACAACGGTCGTACAACGGCTTGTTGTACGATCATCTGACCATTAGTACGCGCGATTAGAACAGCCGACGTGCGAAGGTCCTACAACAGAAGTTGGATGAGCAGACTAGAAAACTTTTGTTTGTACAACAAGCAGTTGTACGACTGTTATACTGGGTGTACAGAGAAGATGAGCCAACAAAGCTGTACATGCAAAATACGTATGCTCAAACGTCAGGAACGCCCGGAAGTGTCCGTTCCTGTAAACCTACATTCCTAATTCAAAAATCACATTCACATGAACTTCCTCTTTATACACTAGTAGCACGTCACGTTAGGCTTGGTCGTACAATCGCTTAGTGCACGTCAGTAAGCGAGACACAACAGCCAACATACAGTACGTTTTTGGACGTCCAGTCGTACGACCATCGCACCGTGTGTACGAGGCTTTAGACTAGTGTCTTATGTCCTAGGAACGTCCATTCTGTGCTTTATTGGTTATGGCCAAGGGGGGCATGTTTAATCATATCTGGTGGGTTTACCCAAAAGTACACATATTTTGGATACACGTCTAAAATGTTATGTATTCTTTGACTGGGACGAATCTTAGGAAGTCTCCTCAGCATGCCTTATTGGGCCAACCGGTACAGGAAGCCCCAAAACATACGAGACAATTAACAGCGTATATCTTTGTAGCAGCCTGAGTAGCCATAGCTAGGTCGGGGAAATCCCCTACCATTTTGTTTGATTTACTCAGATCGAAGTTATTCTGGATCATTAATAATAAGAAATTGTCTGCAATCTTGAATGATAAAATAAAAATATCTGAGAAGACTTGGGAGCCCTGGCTCACATACATTTCGTGGAAAGACCTAATGCTCTTATTTAGCAGTGGAGAGGACGGAACAGTTATCTGTTTCCCTTGTATTCTTTCTTAGTTTTTCCATTTTTCTTTACTCTTTTCTATCTTTCTCTTATTGAGTGAGCAACTCTTAGCTCTTAGCAAAGTGTTTAGCTTCCTGGGAGAGGCGCAGGCAAAAGAAACCTGTCCCCAGAGGGGGGGGGTTGGTTTAACTGGACCAGTTTAGATTCTACATTATGCTACAATAGACAGTGTCAGAGTCTATATTATGGTATACAATATATGAAGGGTGCAGCGCTAACTCAATGCTCAAAAAGTCTCTAAAAAGCATCACATGAAAGTCCACAAATACATGATGGCAAAAAAATCCCCATACCCGCTTCTGTGAGAAAGAATGTGCATGCACTCATCAGCACTGTGAGGGTCAAGCCTGCTTACCAGATCTTGTTGACTCTCAAATTATAGAGGCATCAACAGAAGCATGTAAATAATCAAGGGCTGGATGGATCAGCAACAAACTCGCTAAGATAACTGCGTCATCCATCAGGTAAGCGGTCCTGGTAGGAAAATCCCACTTCTAGTGGTACGTACAGTGCCAGCAATTATACCAGAGATAAAACTCCTGCTGCAAGGAGTGCTTGTAAATCGCTTGAGCAGCAGGAGTTCTATCTCTGGCAAAATTGCCGGCACTATACATACCGCTGGAAGTGGTATTTTCCTACCAGGATCGCTTTACCTGAGGGATCTGCAGTGACAGATGACGCAGTTATCCTAGCGAATGTGTTGCTGATCCATTCAGCCCTTGATTATTTACATGCTGTTGTTGATCCCTCTATAATTTGAGGGTCAACAGGATCTGGTAAGCAGGCTTGCCCCCCTTCCCCATCACAGTGGTGATAAGTGCATGCGCATTCTTTCTCACAGAAGCTGGTGTGGGGATTTTTCTACCATCATGTATTTGTGGACTTTCATGTGATGCTTTTTAGAGACTTTTTGAACATTGAGTTAGCGCTGCACCCTTCTTATATTGTGTTTGTTTATATGGTGTGTAATTAGCCTATTGCTCCTGGATGCTAACATATCTTTTTATCCAAGCGCAGATATTTTTGGGGTATTATATTATGGTATACATGGATGGAATGGCCTCCTATGGCCCGGTATGATCTTAGCTTATTCAGGTGAATGTGTGGGCAATAGCACACCAATAGGTTCCAGCTATTATGACTACTTAGGTTTAATATATAATTCTGTATGTTCTTTAATATGTTTTGTCTTTTACAAGCATACTGGTTTCTATGCCCAAATCACATGATCTGAAATATTTGATTGTTACCTACTCTTGTGTACTGTTCAACAGTATTTGCATAGCCTATCTTGTTTGTACTTTACCTTTAAAAACGAATAAAAAACATTGGAATTGAAAAATAGTTTTTGTTGCATAAATTTACAATTGCATGTGGAAACCACTCTGTCCCACCAAGTCGACGTTGCAAAACCAGTCCAAAAACCTCTTTTAAATCTAAAATGTTGAAAAAGTTTAAAGAGACTTTTTTGCTGACTATATGGAGAATGCACTGGGGAATATT
This sequence comes from Glandirana rugosa, assembly GCA_018402905.1. NCBI lineage: Eukaryota > Metazoa > Chordata > Amphibia > Anura > Ranidae > Glandirana > Glandirana rugosa. The sequence goes on from BLSH010389319.1 coordinate 368,080, forward strand.
GCTCTGTTAATTGTCCTGCCCATGTGAACCTTTCCTCAATTAGATCTACTGCAAATTCAAAACAGTGATTACTAATCTATCACTATAAGCAAGTATTTCACCAATAGCTAACCTACTGCATTCCTTTCTCATCTTTCAATGGGATAGATGTGTCTAGTGCAGTAATATCAGGTTCTCAACATCATGCTAAAAAGTAGAAGTCTTGGATCCCATGTTCAATGATTTTAATTCTTTTTTTGGAAAGAAGCTGGGACCACACTGAAACCCCTACTAAATAGAAAGCTGGGAAGGCAATAAAGTACATCTGGACTTTGTTTCACTAGGCAGGGTAGTTTTCAGAAATTATTTTCTTTATCAAAAATGTTGATATGATTTTTTGAACTTAAAAAAAAAAAGATCCTCAAATCGCTTTGACATTTGTATGAACTGTTGCCTAATTTTTTTTTTTTTAAACAGAGTTCTCATATACATATTTTTAAATATACAGTATATAAAAATGCTTATTTTCACACCATTGGTTGTGATGTCCCTTTTGCTCGCTTTTCCCCCTTTCTCTACCTTCTGGATCGTTCCACTGCCCCATAGCGGTAGCATCGCCCACTTTGGAAATCACTGGTTTAGACTTGGTGACCACACTTTTGGAAAGACGCTTTGACGTGGCAATATGGCTTCACGAGTACACGTTTTGTCTCAAGACGGACGTCTTCTGGGGTATAAGACGAAACACATTGGGTCTGTTCCCCTCAGGTCACTGCGATTCCCTACGATTGATGAGCTCATTATTCTTTTTATTGATGTAAGTGTTTTTAGCCATTTTTTAAATAAATTGGTAAATAGTTTTATGGTGGGTATTCTCTCTATTTTATAATCTGGCGAATAATCCCTGTGATAAGTATCCTGGACATCTGTTTGGTTTATCTCTATATGTCATCCGTGTGAGCAACAGCACCGGAGGAAGCTTGATGAAATAGCTCTACCACTCCAAGTCCAGTGGACATCTACCATAACAGTGGCTTTTCCGCTTGTTACTTACCAGCTTCTGGTAAGCATATAATCTATAAGATTGAGGATTTTTCCATGGAAAGTCGAATGTTGGCACCAGTCACTTTATGTGTTTTTAATGACACTTTCTATTATCACTAATATAAGCACCAGGGCTTTTATATAGGGTTTATAGTGCTTATGTCCATTGGACACCTTTTTAGTGCCACTTGTGGTAGTGGTATGGACATTTAAATATAAGTAGCACAAATTTATATATGCACCAAGTCACTTTTTCATTCCCTGCTCATTAGGGTTATATATGTTATAATGTGTTAATTTTGTGTATATGCAATTTACACAGACATACATTATGGTTTTTCGAATATTTTTATTTGGTTATATTCACTTCCTTATAATTTAAGCGCTGCACTTTTGGTTTAATTTTCTACACAAATTTGTCAGTTTGTTGTGCCGGCTGCTGACTGCTGTATGATTTAGATAGTAAGCGCGGGATTTTCCTACTTTGTATCTGGTTTTGACTTGCCTAGGCAATCTGAGCAGAAGTTTGCCCCCTTCCCTTCCTGCCTGCAGCCTCTTGGGACACATCATAGGTCCCGAAAAGCTGTGGGTCCATTTACAAAGTGCAGTGCGGCACGCCCATGTGCAGTGGGAAGCCGGCTGTGAAGCCACAAGGAGTCACAGCTAGCTTCCCACACTAAAGATGCTGGCACTGGGGACCCAGCGACCAGTGAAAAACTAGTCTGGGTGAGGATGGTGCTGGATCCCTTTTGTTAAAAGTCAGCTTCTACAGTATTTGTAGAAGATTTAAATGTAGTTAGTATTTGACCAGACTTCCAAGCAGAGATCTGCAATTAACACTGTGAATTAACATGGTCCACTGGGTATCCATAACTTCTGGTTTGTAGCAGAGACACTACCTAATATGCAGAGCCCCTTTTCCAAATGTTTCAAGTGTGTTAGCTTTCATCAAAGCAAGATGCGGAAGCCATGCAAAAAAGAGCTTGTAATAATATCAGAAAAGTTAAAAGTGAGCACAAGAAAAACAGATTAATTAATATCAAATCTTCTGAACTGAAACAATTTCATTCTGACAGCAATACACATTCTACACATTGACTTATTTACTTTACGCTGGTTTAAAAAAAGAGACTATATTCAAAAGTCAAACTTGTTTGAAATACACACTGTTCCTGTATAAACAACCTAAAACAACCATTGAAGAACCACATTAAGTACCTTCTTTAATCTGGACATCCGTGCTATTTGATGTTCTTTTTATACCTATACAATAAAACAAAAGTAGAATAGTATTTCTCAACGTATGTCACTTAGAATCAGCAGGTCATCAATAGTGACTGTAATTTATTGATCAGCAAACATAACCTTTTAGACTAAGTCTTTTTTCATGGAAGTGAACTGTTTTCCAAACATGCTGCTCTACTTCAAAAGAACTCTGTGATAGAGATTGTTAGCTATATATTTTTTATTTTAGCAAATTTAACGCTTTACTGTACAGCTGAAATTAAAGTGTATGGGCAAAATAGAAGTTCCATGTCTTTAAAAACTCTGCAAATACAGAAAAATATCCACTAATCCTAACAGAAACCCAGTGAGTTTATGAGGTCCAGTGCACTTTGTGCTTCACTGAAATCCCAACCAGTGTTATCCGTCCTGGCCAGGTTATTTCTCTAGACTACACAGATGGAGAGAGAGGTTGGTATTCTTTAGTTTTAAAACACTTCCTACCCTAGGTTTAGAACACTGCTCCATTATACATAATATGAGTGAATGCTGTCCTCCTAGGACAGGATATTTGCTACTGGCAAGATCCCCAGGTGGAAACAAAGGATATAAAACCTGAGGCAACTAATATGGCACCACAGATAAATACTGGTAAGTTGCATAATGTTAAATGCTGGTTTTGATCATCCAGCAGGCTTATAAAGAAAACTAATGGATTCCTCCATCCACACAAGCGAGGTAGATGGAGGAATTCTCCATCTACTCCTCTGTCAGGCTGACTGCAGATGCCAATCGAATGAAAATTTACCAACAGCCCAGTTTGATAGTAATTGGTCATTATATTAACTCCTCTTGAATGGGAACAGCCATAGATGGATTCAAATTCAGCTGGTTCCTGCTGAACTGGCAAATGTTTGGTCTATCTATGGCCAACATTAGGTTTGGATACACTATAAAGAACAATAGGAACTTCCCTTAGGGTTCATCTTCCTTCCTTTGAAACAACAGTTGGATACATGTAATTTTTTTTTGTATTACTTGACAGGCTGGACTCTGAGCAGTAAAATGTTAGAGACTCTAATTGTGGACATACATTGTGGATAGATCCAATCCAGGGCTCCAGCTAGAGGGTGCTGGGGTGGGCTGTACCCCCCAGATTTTATTCATGCCCCCCCCCCATGCTGCTACTGACTCGGTAAAGCCTGCTCTGCATATTTCTAATAAGCCCTAATACAAAGCCCCTGCAGCTATACTAATGTTCACAGGTTGGACTCTTCTCTAATTGTGGGATACTGCATCAGCTATTTTCAGCTTAGGGAGGAGGAGCTAAACTAAGAGTCCTATCAGCAATGCCAGTGCCTGCTATTGATACCAGGTATCAGCGGAATCCATGACATTTTGACAGAGCGAGATGCAAGAGGAGGAAATGGAGGGACGGGGCTGAGGTTATTCCAGGCTGGACTCTGGAGAGAAAAAATGAGGGGTGTAGACTTTGAAAAGACAAAAAAGGTAAAGGGGCCAGATTTTAAAGAAACCAAAAAATGGGGGGTTATGGACTGGACTTTGAACAGACAAAAAGGGCTGGACCTTGGGGGACAAAAAAGGGTGAAGGGGCTGGACATTTGCTAGAGAAAAACGGGGGGGGGGGGAGCATGACTTCGATATTAGAGCTAAGGCCGATCCTAGCGGAGCCATGCTGGAGCCCAGTCCTTCTTCCACACCTGCTGCATGGGACATATCCTGTCAACTGCCGCAAAGTGTATAATACATAATCAGTCTCAGTGCAATAAAAGAACTTGTATTCAAATATTGCAGAGACAGTTCACAAATAATACAATGGGAAGGCAGCCCAAACAGAAACACTCACAGTTCCAAAAGAATGCAGATGAACTGACAGCATCTATAGAGAAGGGAATAATGCGGCCTGGCCGTCTTGTGCCCAAACAGGCAGATATCCAGAGAATATGTGAGCCCTAAGCTTTCCCTCCTTGTCAGCAACCTTTTTCTGCTGCTAGTTCTGTCCCTACCAGGTGGGGTACCTGTCTCTACTCTACCAACTTGCAATTTTGTGCCAAACCTGGGAGCCAGGGCCTTAAATAGGCTCTGCCTGAGATGGCTGCCAGAGTCACATGAGGGGGCGGCATCCAATTGGATGTTTCCCCAGTGACCCAGGAAACCATAGAGGAACTATGTTCATCTTGACTTCCTCTTCAACTGCAGTGTTGCTACGGAAGAGCACCACCTGCAGTGGAGAAAGTAGATTGCACCTGTCTACACACCATTTGGCAGTATGCCCCCTGACTTTCTTTTACTGCACCGCTAGATCAGACAGACTTGATCTAGCCCTGATCCAATCCTTTACTCATCATCAGATTTCTGAATTGGGAGAATCTCTACAAATCAGACAGATAAATATTCATGCAAATATAAAAAAAGATGAATCTGCATTTCTCCTAATTTGATTGTCCCCAGTTACCTGTAATTGGCTCTAGTAGTGTTTCAATTTACTATACTGTATATTAAGCATTTTTTATTAATTTGTTTAAATGATGGTTAATCGCTTCCGGACCACCCCACGTACATTTACTGTGGCAGGGCAGCCCGGGTGCGCAAAATCATGTACCTGTACGAGATTTCATGCACGCAGTTTAGGGGGCACATGCGCGCCACTCCCGCTGTGATTGGACATAGCGGGAGCCAATCAGTCGTGGCCGCCGCGACCCACCGATCATTCAGAAGGGAACCGGAGCAGTGGTGTAAACAAAGCACACTGCTGCTCTGTCAGGGAAGAAAAGAGAGTGATTGTGTTTCACCGAAGCTGAATCACAATCTCTCCTTTTCCTCGAGTGAATCCACTCCTGCTACAGTTAGAAAGCACCTTAAACCCTTGATCGCCCCTGGTGTTATCCCCTTCCCGGCCCGTGTCATTTATACATTGATCAGTGCATTTTTTAGCTCTGATCGCTGTATTGGTGTCACTGGTCCCCAAAAAGTCACTTGGGGTCAGATTTGTCGGTCGCAATGTTGCAGTCCCGCTAAAAATCGCAGATTGCCGCCAATACCTGTTAAAAAAATGAATAAATAAATAAAATTCCATAAATATATCCCATAGTTTGTAGATGCTATAACGTTTGTGCAAACCAATCAATATACGCTGTTGAGATTTTTTTTACCAAAAATATGTAGTAGAATGTATATTGGCCTAAATTGATGAAGAAATGTGTTTTTTTTTTACTTTTTTTTATTGGATATGTTTTATAGCAGAAAGTAAAAAATATTGTTTTTTTTTTCAAAATTGTTGGTCTTTTTTTGGTCATATCACAAATAATAAAAAACGCAGAGGTGATGAAATACCATCAAAAAGAAGCTCTATTTGTAGGAAAAAAAGGACATACATTTTGTTTGTGTACAACATTGGCACGACCGCACAATTGTCAGTTAAAGCGAAGCAGTGCCGTAGTGCAAAAAATGGCCTGGTCATTAAGGGGGAAATCCTTCCGCTCCTTAGGTGGTTAAGGAGAGTGGAGTGGATACCCCATTCTACTAGATGTTTATACACCCCACCTGTTTAGACCCACTAGGTATATGTCAACTGGGTCCACATGTTCCGGTAAGCCTCCTTATTGTGGTTTTGGGATTTTTCCATCATTCATGGACCATCATTCTGACCATTTGTTTCATCACACTTGTTTGGACTTATTTCACAACCCTTTATTACTGGACTGCACATTCCCTTGGCACAATATACTGTATATTGTAGATATTGGATATTCATTTTATTTTCAGGATCTTAGATATCCTTAATTTTGAGCAAATATTTTGTGATGCTATATATTATATATGAATGTCATTATTATCAACTAACCTATATGTGTCTTTATAATTCAATATTGACACACTGACTCTTCTAATAATACTTTTTGCACTTCTGTTTGCACTAAATTTTTTACTTGTTGTTATGATTCTGTACTAGTTTAATATTCACTATTTTATACAGGATCCCTCCATATGCATTTGATTAGCGCTTCACGCATATTTTTTATTAATCAGAATTGGTCACAAAGATTTGATACATTTGGACTTCAATGCATGGTATGGGTAAGTGACGGTTCACACAGGGGTGACCTGTCAGGCGTCTTGTCAGCCTGACAAGTAGCGTTCCATGCAGTACAATGGAACTGTTCTAAAAGGAGCGACTCAAGTTGCTCCGACTTAGAAAAAGGCTCCTGTACCTTTTTGGGGTGACTTCAGAGCAGCTTGCATTGACTTATATTATAGAAATTGTTTGCAAGCCACGCTGATGTCGCGCTGTACAGGGCGGCTTCAGAGTCGCGCGATTTTGAAGCCGCCCTGTGTGAACCGGGACTTAGTGTTGCATAAACAGTTTTTATTGACATGGTCTTACTTCTAATCTGTAAAAGCATTTATACATTGTGGCTTGTACTAGAATGTTCACTGTTAAGTGCACTTCATATAACAGGTATGGTCAAACACCCCCCTCCCCCCTCTTGTCTCCTGCAATACAAGTGTGTTTGAGGTCACTTGTCATGAGGAATTTGGTCATAACTAAGCTTGGCCAGTACATTGGAGTATATGTAAAGGAAGTGCATTCCCACTAATTGAAAAGAATATCTGACTGTGGAGTTTGACATTAAAAAAAAAAAAAAATTGCAAGCAGGAAGTTTATTTTTTTTTTTTTACCAGCCTGCTTGCATGAGCAGCAGTTACATCATCCCAATGTGGCCAATCAAGGTTGCCAAAGATGCTGTACCTAAAGAAGGCCAGTCAAAGATGTTGGTGGACAGCAAAGGAGCTCACAGGTATTGTTTTGATGGAGGGTAGGTGAATATTACTATTATTATACAGGATTTATACAGTGCCGACAGTTTGCGCAGCGCTTTACAATATTAGGGCAGACAGTAAAATTACAATACAATTCAATACAGGTGGAATTAGAGGGTCCTGCTCATTAGAGCTTATAATCTAGAAGGGAGGGTCAATTGATACGAAAGTGTAATAACTGTGGAAATTGAGCTGATGAAGAAAATAAAAGGGCAGTTGTTAGGTGGAGGCAGGATAGGCTTCCCTGAAAAGATTTCAGGGATCGCCTGAAAGTGGATAGATTTGGGGACAGTCTGACAGATTGGCGTAGGGAATTCCAGAGGATGGGAGAGGCTCGGGAGAAGTCCTGGAGGCAAATATGGGAGGAGGTGATGAGGGAGCTGGAGAGCAGGAGGTCTTGGGAGGAATGAAGAGTTTGATTAGGTTGGTATTTTGAGACTAACCTAGTGATGTAGCTGGGAGCAGAGTTGTGGATGGCTTTGTAACTTATTGCTAGTACTTTGAACTTCGTTGGGCAAGTGGCAGCCAATGGAGGGATTGGCAGAGAGGGGTGACAGACGCTGAGCAGTTTGTAAGGTGGATGGAGTGAGTTGAGGGGTGGAGAGGTAGATTTGGGTGTCGTCAGTGTACAAATGATATTGAAAGCCGTGGGAGGCTATCAGCCGGCCCAGGGAAGAGGTGTATATTGAAAATAAGAGAGGTCCAAGAACAGAAACTTGGGGGACCCCGACAGAGATCAGAAAGGAGAGGAGGAAGTAGAATTGTATGTGACACTGAAAGTGCATTGGGATAGGTAGGATGAGAGCCACCGAAGGGCACAGTCAGACCGAGGGAGTAAAGTTTTTGAGGAGGGGGTGGTCGACAGTATCAAAGGCAGCCGAAAGGTCCTGAAGTAGGAGTACAGAATAGTGTCCATTGGTTTTTGCCGGTTAGTAGGTCATTTGTGAGTTTTAGAAGGGCAGTTTCTGTGGAGTGTTGAGGGCGAAATCCAGATTAAAGGGGGTCAAGAAGGTTATTCTTAACAAGGTGGTCACTCAGTTGGTTGTAGACCAGGCGTTCGAGGAGTTTGGAGGAAAAGGCAAGCAAGGAGATAGGGCATAGATTGTTAAGATTGGTAGGGCACAGGGAGGGCTTTTTGATTATGGAGGTGACCAATGCATGTTTTAGATCATTGGGGAAGATGCCAGAAGAGAGGGCGAGATTGAAGATGTGAGTTAGAGAGTGTAGGATAGAGTCAGAGGGTGACCGTAGTATTTGAGAGGGAATAGGGTCCAAGGGACAGGTGTTTAGGTGGGCGTTAGAAAGGAGTTTAGCAACTTTGTCTATAGTAGCAGGTTTGAATAAGGATAGTGTCAATTGTACCTGTTGACATGGGGTGTTAACTGGGGAAGATACCCGTAGAGTGGAGATTTCATCATGAATTGTGTCAATCTTGTTTTTTAAGTGATTAGCAATCTCCTGGGGATTGAGTGAGTTAGTGGGCAGAGGCGGTGGAGGATGAAGTAGGGAGTTGAAGGTGAAGAAGAGTTGACGGGGACTGGATGAGAAGGTGTTAATAAGAGCGGTAAAATAGGTCTGCTTGGCAGTATGGAGGCAAGAATTGTATTTTTGGAGGGCAAATTTGTATCGGCTGAAGTCTTGGAGAGACTTAGTCTTGTGCCACAGACGCTCAAGAGTGCGACTACGCTTTTTGAGATTTCTGCTGTTGTCTGTATGCTAGGGTTGTAGGGGTTGAGTCCTGATTCTGTGTGTGGTGGGGGGAGTGAGCTCGTCCAGGGTGGAGGACAGGGATTTATCGTAGATGGCAGTGGCTTGGTTGGGGCAGGACAGATTTTTTCATAGAGGTGGTCAGTAGCAGAACAGAGGAGAGAGGGGTTTAATTGGCAAAGGTTTCTACGGGTGATGGTTAAGCGATTGGAGGGAAAGGTGGTGCAAGACAGGGAGAAAGAGAAACTAATAAGGTGGTGGTCGGAGAGAGGAAAAGGATTGTTGGAGAAGTTGCATGGAGCGCATAGGTAGGAGACTACAAGGCCGAGGGTGTTTCCATCAGAGTGAGTAGAAGCCTGTATCCATTGCTTCAGGTCAAATGAATAGGTTAGACTAAGAAGTTTAGAAGTAGCAGTAGTGTTAGTGTTAACAGGGATGTTGAAGACACCAAGAAGGATTGTGGGAATTTCAGAAGAGAGAAAGTAGGGTAACCAGGCAGAAAATTCATCAAGGAAAGCTGACAGCGGTCCAGGAGGCCGGTAGATCACAGTAATTCTTAAGGGAAGTTGGAGAAAATATATGTATACAGTGGGCTTCAAATGATTAGAGAGAAAGAGAGGGAGGAGAGTGAAGAACCTGGAAGGTGCTCTGTGGGGATAGGAGGAATCCCACTCCACCTCCCTTGCGTCCATTCGGCCTGGAGGAGTGAGTCCAGAGAAGGCCACTGTGGGAAAGGGACAGCAAGTAGATTAAAGAATTAGTGACAAATAGGTCATGAACAACGGTAAGTTTGTTGCAGACAGAGCGGGCGTTCCAGAGGGCACAGGAGAAGGGGAGGCTGGTTTTGGGAAGAAGGGGAATGAAGATTAAATTGCGTAGATTGCGACTACTGCTAGAGGATGTGGAGTGGTGGTGATGGGTGTGTTGGGTATAGTTAAATGTGAGAGGCCCAGGGTTTGGGGAAATATCTCCAGAGGCTAGGAGAAGCAGAAGAGTAAGGGAGGTAATATGGGAATACGATTTATATGAGGGGACATGCTTCAGCATCCTGGGGGTTTTGTTAGCATATGGGCTTAGAGTTAAAAAGAGGTGATGAGTGCAGTAATAGTGAGAGGTTTTGTCAGTAGTTTGCTGTTGGTGTGCGCTTTGTGCAAATCGCTGAAGTGCAAGAGCAGAAGTGCTCACTTATTTAAATAACCCCACTTTTTTGGAAGAACCCCTCTACATGTGTCACCCCCTACAATGTGCCCTCCCTGTAAGGAAAGCCTTGTTTTATATTGTGATGGGTGTGGGTGGATTTTGTCAATGAATCAATTAGGAGGTAATATTAGGCACACAGCTATCACAGCAGACCTTTCCACAACATGATCACACTGCAAGAGGGCCAAAAGGCCAAAAATGGTGGAGATAAGGGAACCCATAAATTAGGTAAGACGCAAGGGCTAAATAAACATCAAAATAATGTGAACATGGCTACAGATGTAGGTGAAACAACAGCGACAAGCACACATTTACCAAATATGCATTTGAGCAGTCAGTCAATATTCAGTTTAAGGTAGATGGGAGTTGTAGGAATATAAACGCAGATTACCTGTTAAGAAAGAAGAATGTTCAGATGAATGGTTGCAAGAGCAGAAGTGCCCACTTATTTAAAGAACCCCACTTTTTTGGAAGAAGCTTTCTGCATGTGTCACCCCCTGCAATGAATATAGTTCTGCTTTAAAGTGGAAAGTGGAACTTTACCCATAACAACTTGATAAAGAATATTGTTCTTTAGCAAGGAACATATATTTCACATTAACCAGTTCCCTACTGAGTCATTGTGAAATTACGTCGGCAGGAACTGCTCGTCGATCCGGGCTGACGTCATATGACGTCGGCCGCTTCTCGCCGCTACTGGGGGCCCGCAGAGCGGCGATCACGGATCGCTCATCTGCCGGGGGGTCATGTCCCCCCTCCGATCGGGGTAACGAGACAATAAAATTGGCTCTTTACCACGTGACCGGCTGTGTCCAATCACAGCCGGTCACTACCGATCTTATTGTGCACGCCGCTCGTGCGCGCCCCCGGGGGCACGCAGCGCAGCGATCAGGGCTGAGGCTTGTCCCTCGGACAAAGCCCAGCTCTGATCCGTGTAAAGAGCCAATAGATTTGGCTCTTTACCACGTGACCGGCTGTGTCAATCACAGCCGGTCATGTGATGTAAACAAACCGCTCGTGTGTGACAGGGAGATTGTGGTAACAGCTCGTTACCGCCTACTGTACACCAAGCACACTGATCACCCCCCCAATAAAGAGGACCTGTCACCACCCCATCAAAGTGCCTGTCACCTGTCCATCAAAGTACCCGAGTACCTGTCAACTGCCCATCAAAGTACCCGGGTACCTGTCAACTGCCCATCAAAGTACCCGAGTACCTGTCACCTGTCCATCAGAGTACCCGAGTACCTGTCACCTGTCCATCAGAGTACCCGAGTACCTGTCACCTGTCCATCAAAGTACCCGAGTACCTGTCAACTGCCCATCAAAGTACCGAGTACCTGTCACCTGTCCATCAGAGTACCCGAGTACCTGTCACCTGTCCATCAGAGTACCCGAGTACTTGTCACCTGCCCATCTGAGTACCTGAGTACCTGTCACCTGCCCATCTGAGTACCCGAGTACCTGTCAACAGACCATCAGAGTACCCGAGTACCTGTCACCAGACCTTCAGAGAACCCGAGTACCTGTCACCTGGCAATCAGAGTACCCGAGTACCTGTCACCTGCCCATCAGAGTACCTGTCACCGGCCAATCAGCGTACCAGAGTACCTGTCACCAGCCCATCTGAGTACCCGAGTACCTGTCACCTGCACATAAAAGAGAACCTGAGTACCTGTCACCACCCCGGCAAAGTACCCGAGTACCTGTCACCTGCCCATTAGAGTACCCGAGCACCTGTCACCAGACCATCAGCCTACCGGAGTACCTGTCACCAACCCATCAGCGTACCCGAGTACCTGTCACCTGCCCACCTGAGTACCCGAATACCTGTCACCTGCCCTTCAGATTACCCGAGTACCTGTCACCAACCCATCTGAGTAACCGAGTACCTATCTGCAATAATAATTCCTTAATTTTCCCAAGAATTGTGGGAAAAAAGTACAACTTAAAAAAACTCGCCATGCCTCTTGCTAAATACCTTGGAATGTCTACTTTTCAACATGGGGTCATTTGGGGGGTATTTGTACTTTCCTGACATTTCAGGGCCTCAAGAAATGAGATAGGCCATCAGTGCATCAGGCGTGATCAATTTTCAATGATTTGCACCATAGTTTGTAGACTCTATAACTTTCACACAGACCAAATAATATACACTTATATGGGTTATTTTTACCAAAGATAGGTAGCAGTATAGGTTTTGGCCCAAATTTATGAACAAAAATTACTTATTTGCAAAATTTTATCACAGAAACTAAAAAAAAGTATTTTTTTTTCAAAGTTTTCGCACTTTTTTCAATTATGTCGCAAAAAATAAAAAACCCAGAGGTTCTTAAATACCACCAAAAAAAGCTCTATTTGTGTGAAAAAAATTATAAAAATTTTGTTTGGGTACAGTGTAGCATGAGAGAGTAATTGTCATTCAAAGTGTGAGAGCGCTGAAAGCTGAAAATTGGTCTGGGCAGGAAGGGGGTATAAACGTCCGGTATTGAAGTGGTTAATAATTATGCTACCAAAATAAGTGTGTGCTATAAATTGCCTCCTGTATATCCTCTGGTGCATAAGGAGAACTATGATTTGATTGGTATAGCTAAATCTTGGCTTCATTATTCACATGACTGGGCTATGAATATTCCTGGCTATGCTCTCTTTCGGAAAGACAGGGTAAAACAGAAGGGTGGGGGTGTCTGTCTCTATGTGAGAAGTGATCTCAAAGCGAGTGTGAATGAGCACCTAGTTGATGGAGAGTGTGATGAGTCTGAAGCATTATGGGTAGATCTGCATATGGGTGTGCACACTACAAAGGTTATCATTGGAGTTTGTTATAGACCTCCAAATGTTAAAGAGGAGGTGGAGACTCTGCTCCTTGCACAGATGGAAAGAGCTGCAAGGGCTGGGACAGTGATAATAATGGGGGATTTTAACTACCCGGAAATTAACTGGAGTAATGGCACTGCTGGGACAGTTAAAGGGCAAAATTTTTTAAACCTATCACAGGACAATTTTATGGTCCAGTTTATTGAGGCCCCAACAAGGAATGACGCTTTGCTGTACCTGGTAATCTCAAACCGTGCAGAGCTTATTACCAATATTCATATAAAAGAACATCTGGGTAACAGTGACCATAACATGATTTAATTTAATGTAAGCTGCAAGCAACAAACACATGCGGGAAAGATAAAAACACTTAATTGTAAGAGTGAAAATTTTACAAGTATGAGGGCTGCTCTCCAGGACTTAGACTGGGAGGGAATATTGGCATTGATGAACACAGAACAGAAATGGAAATTTTTCAAAAAAACTGTATGCAAACTCACTGTAAAGTATATTCCCATGGGCAATAAGTTTAAAAGGCTAAAAATAAAACCTATGTGGCTCACGGCTTAAACAAGTTATAAATGACAAGAAGAGAGCATTTAACAAATATAAAAATGAGGGAACACTATCATCTTTTAAATGTTACAAAGAATATAACAGAATATGTAAAAAGGAAATCAAGGACCCAAAAATTCTAAATGAACGACAGATTGCAAAAGATAGTAAGACGAACCCCCAAAAATTCTTCAAATATATCAATAGTAAAAAGGTCAGGTCTGAGCATGTAGGCCCTTTACAAAATAATCTAGAGTGCGTGACTGGGGACAAAGAGAAGGCAAACTTATTAAATACATTCTTCAGCTCTGTGTATACAAAGGAGCATGGGGGAGCTCAGAATAAAGGTAGATAAAGCACCTGGACCAGATGGCATTCATCCACGGGTCCTAAAGGAATTGAGCTCTCTAATTTCAAAGCCATTGCATCAAAATTTTAGGGACTCCTTAATGACTGGACTAGTACCACTGGATTGGCGTAGGGCCAATGAGGTGCCCATATTTAAAAAGGGATCAAAATCTTTACCGAGTAACTGTAGACCTGTTAGTTTAACTTCTATAGTTGGGAAGATACTGGAGAGTTTAATAAAAGACCACACAGATGAGTTCTTGTTGGAAAAAAATGTTTTAAGCAACAGACAGCATGGATTCATGAAAGACAGAAGTTGTCAAACAAACCTGATTTCTTTTTATGAAGAGGTAAGTAAAACCTTGGATAGAGGGGTGGCTGTGGACGTGGTATACTTGGATTTTACAAAAGCGTTTCACACCATTCCCCACACACAGCTAATGGTTAAGGTAAAGTCTACAGGCTTAGAAAGATCAGATTGTAAATGGATAGAAAACTGGCTAAAAGACAGAATTCAGAGAGTAGTGGTTAATGATTCTTACTCTGAATTGTCTAAGGTTATCAGTGGTGTACCCCAAGGTTCAGTGTTGGGACCCTTACTTTTCAATATATATATAAATGATATACATCAAAAAAGTGCAGCACTTATAGACACAAACACAGCCACTAATTAAAGTGATAAATGTATAGAAACTTGATGGGTGAACATAAATGCCTATTGACATAAGCCAATGTTACAATCACCATATAACATAAATCCATGTTTGTCCACCTCTCAGGGACAATATTAGTCCAGATAGTGCATAGTCTGTGTGTTCATTATTGAAAAATATCCGCAAGTATTCAAACGTGAACAATATTCAGAAGAAATCCACCACCATGCAAAGTGAATCCACCACCATGTATAGATGAGGTACTCTTACCAGATATTTCTGGTTAGATACCCATAAACCAGATCAGGTGTAAGCATCAAGGACATCAACTAGGCTTGACCCACCGACATCCACGGAGTAGGATATGGGAAAAAGAAACACTCCATCCAGGCACCTCAGAAAGCCATAATCCAGATAGGAAGAGAAGGGGTCCAAGTTGTATTACCGTAGACGTGTACCACTGCAATCTTTAACTTGTTTGATAGTGGATCACTGAGGTTGTGCACTGACTTACTGGAATGGAGTTATGCATTTGAGGGCTAAGAATATGCATGCATCGTATATACTTGGGGGGGTACAACTGGGGGAATCCATAGTGGAGAAGGATCTGGGTGTTTTGGTAGATAAGCTTAATAATGGCATGCAATGCCAAGCTGCGGTTTCCAAAGCAAGCAAAATCCTTTCTTGTATTAAGAGAGGTATGGACTCCAGAGAGAGAGGAATCATTTTGCCCCTGTACAAATCATTAGTAAGACCTCATCTGGAATATGCAGTTCAGTTTTGGGCACCAGTTCTCAAAAAGGATATTGAGGAACTGGAGAAAGTGCAGAGAAGGGCAACCAAACTAATAAGAGGCATGGAGGAGCTCAGCTATGAGGAAAGATAAGAGGAACTGAATTTATTCTCTCTTAAGAAGAGGAGATTAAGGGGGGATATGATCAACATGTACAAATACATAAGTGATCCATATAGTGAACTTGGTGTTGAGTTATTCACTTTAAGATCATCACAAAGGACAAGGGGGCACTCTTTACGCCTAGAGGAAAAAATATTTAATCTCCAAATAAGGTTTCTTCACAGTTAGAGCTGTGAAAATGTGGAATAGACTCCCCCCAGAGGTAGTTTAGGCCAGCACGGTAGATTGGATTCTTTCCTTAATGTAAATAATATAACTGGGTACTAACATTTTTAGGTAAGTTGATCCAGGGTGTATCCAATTGCCTCTCGAGGGATCAGGAAGGAATTTTTTCCCCCGCTATAGCAAATTGGATCATGCTTTGCTGGGTTTTTTTTTGCACAATAAGGGATTGTATGGTTATGTGTAATTTTTCAGTTTTGTTTTTTTTTTTGGTTGAACTAGATGGACTTGTGTCTTTTTTCAGCCGGACTAACTATATAACTATGTATAGTTTTGGTTTCTTCTTGTTGGAGGATGCCATTTTGCTGAAGCCCGGGGCCCCAGAGTGGGGTAAATCATTAGACTGTCAGCAGATCAGCATGGGGACAAGGTGCTTTGGGGTGGGGCCCCATATTGAGGGCATGTAGCCCGGTATGGTTCAGGAGGGGGGCCGCTCACCCGTCCCCCCCCATCCTGGCCGGCCAGGTTGCATGCTCGGATAAGGGTCTGGCTTGGATTTTAGGGGGGTACCCCTCGTTAAATTTTTTAAAAATGTTGGCGTGGGGATCCCCTTAAAATCCAAACCAGACCCGGGGGGGGGGGGGGGGGGG
>BLSH010389319.1:384186-401541 GCA_018402905.1 Glandirana rugosa
GATGGGGGGGGGGGGGGGGGGGTCAGTGATTTCTCTGTATATAGCCGGGAACCGGCAATATATTACAGCCGCGATAATAAATGACAATTTCTAAACATCACAGAGATGCACCCTTTTACAGGCAGACTAAGGGACCCCCCCAGACACATTATTTAAAGGAATATTTCATTTTTATTGTTTCACTTTAAGCATTATTAAAATCACTGCTCCTGAAAAAGCAAACTTTTTTTTTGCATTGATACATGTCCCCTAGGGCAGACAGGACCCGGGTCCCCATACACAAAATAAACCTTTAAAATCAGCACTTTTGATTATTCATGTTCAGGACCCATAGACTTTAACCGTGTTCAAATGTTCGCACACATTTTTTGCCTGTTCACATGTTTTGTTTTTGAATCGAACCGAGGGGTGTTCGGCCCATCCCTATTTTTTGCCTCGGTTAAAATAGTCATCAGGACAAATAGAAGGAATCTCTCCAGCATCCCCACAGAAAAAAAGTTTGGCCTTTACATGCATTACTTTAACTGATAACCTAAAGCACCACTGGTCAACTTTCTTGTTAAAGAGGCCACTGGAGTGGTCCCTGACATGGTTGTTGTTAAAGTTATAGAAGATGTCGTAGACTGGGGACATATTTCACTCTCGACTGCAGACACACTACATCAGACTGCTAGAGATCCCTGTTATTACAGCATCTTTACAAACCATTGCCTTCTCATTTGTACCTCATACATCCATACATCTTAAAAATTACTTTTGTGCACATTTTTTATTTCTCCCAGCAATGTCCATTATTAAATACCAGGGAAAAGAAAAAAAAAAACAGCAAAGGGATGGGCAGCACACGAAAAAGTAATACCGGCCCCTTTTAATCACAGGACACAGTGGAACCATCCAGCAATACCACTTTAGATTACCTCCAAAGTAGTGAGTCTGATACACATGTACATAAGTATACATGATAATATCATTTATTTCCAATGCTTTTCTCTAAATGCCAGGTATAATTTCTTTTATTTTCTTGATTGACTTGTTCCCAGTCCTAAGTGTACTTTTACCTTTGGCCGCTGGAGGTATTTTGTCCATAAAAAAACCCTATCTGTATCTGCAATTTTTTTGCACTTCATAAGTCCTGTTTGGGTAGGCACCAGGATAATATATTTTTATTACTTCACACAAAAAAATAAGATAGTGTAAAACATCTATTAATTAAATCTTTTAACTACTAAAGCTCAGTATAATGAATATTTCCTTTCACTGCCCTGAGTAACAACTGAGGTAAAGCAAAAAAACACTGTCTTCAGGGGCAGGGGGGCAAGATAATAAGTGCCAAAGGGAAACAGGTTGGACATCATGGGCCTAGAGCAGTGGTGGGCAACTGCGGCCCTTCAACTGTTGTGTAACTACATGTCCCATGAAGCATTGCAAAACTGACAGTTACAAGCATGAATCCCAAAGGCAGATGGAGGGCCATAATTGTCCACCCCTGGCCTGGGGGGAACTTCATTGAAAGCACCCACTTTTTAACTGCTGTTCTGTCACAATTTCTTATTATTCATTTGGTTTAACATGTTTGTGTAGCTGACATTAGAACACAGCTACACAAACCCCCCTGAGTGACTTTATGTCCTTGTTCTCCTTTTTCCCTCCACAATGTACACTGCAGATTTTTACTTTTTTTTATCTGGCCCTACCCCGGCCACCATTCTCATCTAGGTGTTAATGATGTGTCCCATCTCCAGTAGCCCCTTGGGATATCCTCATCACATATCCCAGGAGGTTGCAGGAGTAGGGACACACAGCAACTCTAGGTAGAACTTACTTGCATCATCGTTGGCCAACTACCTGAACCAAGAAAAGGCAAGCAGGCTTACAATCACTGAGGAGGACCCCAGGTTTCTGCAGGGCAATCTGGATTCACTGGGCAGTTGAGTATGTGAACTGAAGACATGCCATCATAACAGGTGGGGGGGTTTAAAAGAAAAACATGCAGAGGGGGTAAAGTTCCTCTTTAAGGGCCACCTTTTGAATGCAAGTCAGTAATGACAGCTCACATATATTATCCTCACATGATTCCTTTAGCGAGTATAATGATTATGGTTTTAAACACTGCAGACTGTTTTCAGAAAACTTCATTACACCTAACATGGAAATAACACTATAAACAAAGGCAGTGATTTTCTACAATAAATAGCAGACTACTCTATGTGCTGATATCTATCATCCGATGCAATGTCAGTAACTATTGATTATGTGATACATTAACATTTCATAAGTATTGTGCTTGGGCAATATAATAATTTACAAATCCATTTGCAAAAAATACGCAATCAAATATAATGGTGTTTTTATAGGGAAACTCATTGCTGTACATCTCAGGTCTGTTGTTTGGTGAGATATAAAATTATTTTATGTGCAATAGGTATATTAAGCTTTGGCCAAATTATTCATCTTTACAGTTTGTAAATGTGCAATGTAAACATTTATCTTAATCATTATGTAGTTTTAAGCAAGAATAAGCATGAGTTTAATCAATGTGCATTTTCCAAACAATAACTAAATGCAGCAGGATGGTATGTGCAGAAAAAAATGAAGTCAAATTCAGAGATGATATATGCCGATCTCAATGCAATAAACAGCAAGTGCACAATTCCATATAATACAATATTAGAAATGACGAGGTGTTTGTGATTATAACATAATATAAATTCAGTATGTACTATATAATTCTAATGTTCAGTAACAGGGAGGTATGGAGGCAAGTCAGGGTCATGGTCAGGAGTCAGCACCTAAAAATGAAAGATCTTCAATTTACCAAAATGTGTAAAAAAACTTTTCTAAGGGCCGACAATAATGCTAGCCATGGACCAATAGTTAGATCCTAATGCTGGTTTCCCTGGTATTGTTAGTCAATGGTAGCATTTCTTGATAATAAATACTGTACTTAGGAAAGAGTGAACTAGGTAAAGTTCGGTTTGCAGAAGGTTCGGTGAACCCAGCGGGAAATTTGTAGACCACAAACATTAAATCCCATTGAAGTCTAGGGGAGCCAATTCTTTTGTTTTTTTTTTCTGGCCTTTTCAAAACCAATTTTCAAGCTTTTGTTAAAAAAGCCAAGCATATTTACTTGGACACTGCTACGAGAAATATATACCAATGCAAACAAAATACTGTTTAGTGTAGAGAGGATTTTTTTAATGCAGCTTAAAGTGCAAAATGAAAGATAAAAAAATCCATGCTTTGGGGATGCCTTAAATCTGCATGTGAGCAATACAATGTGATAATTAACCACCTGCCAACTGTTCACAGTAAATATACTGCTAGGGGGTGGCAGGTACAGGCACGGTCATGTACATGTATGTGACTGGTCTTCTTCTGGGTTGGGGAGCAACCCCTCTGACCCGTGCTGTGATTGGACACAGTAATTTCGGCTGAAACCTGCTGATCGGCCATGTCCAGTCACACGCCGAGCTCTGTGTTTACTAACACACAGGACTCTGTGTACAGAGGAACAGTGATCTTGGCTGTCTGTTCTCCCTGAAAAGCAGGGAGAAAAAAAACGCCAGATTAGTAAGTTAAAGCAGCACACATTACACCCACACGTTAACCTCTTGATTGCCCCTAGGTGTTACCCCCATCCCAGCCAGTGTCATTAGTTCAGTACAGTAATACTGATCACTGCATTAGTGCTACTAACAACGTCAGTGTCATTTAGTGACCCTGCCAGTCAGTGTCTGTTAGCGCCAGATTGCCCACCACCCTATCACAGTCACACTATAAGTCACTGGCGCCGACATTACAGCATAGCGTCTATAGCTGCATAAATGTATATACCATAGTTTGTAGACACTATAACTTTCACACAAACCAATTAATATACACTTTTTTTTTTAACCGAAGGCATGTAGCGGCCTAAAATTATAAGGAAATTCGATTTTTAAAATTTTTTATTGGATGTTTTATAACAGAAAGTAGAAAATATAATTTTTATTTAAAAATTGTCGGTCTTTTTCGTTATAATAAAAAAACTCAGTAGTGATCAAATACCACCAAAATAAAGCTCTTTTTGTGTGGGAAAAATGATATAAATTTCATTTGCATTCAGTGTTGAATGATCACGCAATTGCCAGTTAAACTAGCACAGTGCTGAATAGCAAAAAAATCCCTGGTCATGAAGGGGGTAAAACTTTCTGAAGGTCAAGTGGTTAAAAGTGACATGTTTTGTTTGCCAACAGTCCCTGATAACCTGTTATTTAGACGGTAGCACTACCACTGCTAGATAAAAGATCCCTGGCTGGCTTCTCTTTGTAAGGAAACCAGCCAGGGATCCTGGGTAATGTCCTTGACCAAATATGATCAAGACTGTAATTTGTTCAATGACATCACCCTGGATTCCTGGTTGGTCTGCTGCAGGGCTTTTTTCACCGGGAATATGAGGAAATGCACCTCTGGCACCTCCAGCACTGAATGTATGTAATGACAAAGGGTGCTGTGGTATGCTGGAGGGTCAATTGATGCTGGCTGCTAAGAAATATATTGTTACTGGGGGGGGGGGGGGCGTATTGTTGAAGGAGGGATCTACTGTTGAGGGAGGGGTCTATTGTTGCTTGCTGCTGGGGGTCTATTAATGCTAGCTGCTGGGAGATCTACTGTTGGCTGGCTAGTAGGGGTCTATTGTTCCTGGGGTGCATCGGTTGTTGCTAGGGGGTATTTTGTTCTAGAGGGTCTATTGTTGCTCAGGACATCTGTTGTTGCTGGTGGGGGTTTATTGCTGTTTGAGGAGGACTATTGTTGCTGGTTGCAGGGGATCTATTTTACTGAATTTCTTATTATCATTAACAAATTCCATACAAATTACTTAACACCACAAAATTATGTGGCGTTACTGTTTTCTCTAAAGGGACGGTACTGTGAGGTGAGTAGTGGGTGGGACCAAAGGATGGAACTTGGAACTGGGTAGGGGGCGGAGACAAGGGGTGACTTGGAAGAGAGGAGTACCTGTACCTATTTTCTGAGAAAAAAAGCCATGGTCTGCTGACATACAGTAGTCAGCGGGTCATTGTGCTTAATGAGGATCTACATGGCTGGATGTCATTATTGACACTGGATTTTCATTGTTTCCTTATTAATTTATTTACTTTTTCACGGTGTGGGTGTTGTGATTTACCTTTCAGAATTTGGGGGGGAAATTAGTAACAAGGGGTAGCCCATATTTATTCACATGGGGGGTATCTGGGGGCCCCATTATTCTAATATTCTTCCAAATTCCAATAAATCCCACCCCAAAATTCCCCACATCCCTTGTGGCTCAAAGATGTATGATTGAGGTCCTTGTTTTTCCTGGCCACCCAGTTTGTATATCTGGATACGGGTCTTATAAAAACAGCATAGGGTCTCCCGAAAATTTTGGCCAGGAAAGGGGGACAGCAAGCTTGTGACCTCAAACCTAATTTCTATATATTCCCATTAGGTTTTTTAGTCAGTAGAGACTGACGTTACATGCCTCTGTATTTACCTTCATGGGCTAGTGCATATGACAGCAGGGTTGGAAGGGAACAGCACAAAACCTTAAAATTGCTTCTATGTTCTGGACACCTGTAGGAAGGAGATGCTGTAGATGTTGAGAGGAATTAGAAGGCTCTTTATTGTTAAGAAACATGAAACAATCTCTCCTTCCTCAGAGCATATTCTACCATTAGTTTTTTTTTTTTTTGGCACCAGTTGTCATGCCATAAGCACAAGATAGTAAGCAGCTCTGGCAGCATAACATTTTGGAGCAAGTGAGCTAGAGATCAACAGTTGAACACATCCCCTGTCACACTCTCATCATGTCTTCTCTGCATTTTCACAGGTAAATGCTGCTGTCTCAGAATCCATATTAACTGTATCATTGCTATGTACTGACACTCCTCAATCTTTAGGGTAAATCATTTAAGTGCCTTTTGAATGTGTCTATTTGTGGTGATTGATTCTCACCTCCTTTTGTGATCAAAGAATCAATCATCTTTTATGACTTTGGCCTGTGTCTGTGGCTGGTCTGGTTTTGACCATTGCCCCCAATGTATGTGTTCTCTATCAGTTCCAAATTGATCAATTGAGGAATCCTTTCCACCCCATCTCCCTATAAATTTTGATTAGCTTACGGGGGAAGTCATAGTAGGGGCATAGTCACAGTCAGGGCATTCCATGTGTGAGTAATTTTTCTGCAGGAGTGATCAGCAGTTGAAAACAGAAGCTTAACTAAAGCAGCAAGAAGATACCACAAAGAACTCTGCTCCCCTCTGGAGCCAAAGTTTGAAAAGCATCTCTTACAAGTCTGATTCCTACTACCTCTACCCTTTAATATTTCCAACCTACTCTTCCTTCTCATTATGGTATCCTATGTTCTCAAATTCTCATTTCTTTACCCCTCATCTCCATCCTAAAGCTTGTACAGTACATATCACCCTCACATCTACCCTCTCCCTGCTCTACTATTGTCAGGAAGCAGGTGTGAGGCCGAGATGTTAGAGGGCTTCCCTTGCGGCTAAGTGCACAGCTACCCTGGGGATGAGACAGGGGAGCAGCGCCCAAAGAAGCACGGGTTGCCAGCAGGTAATTCCAGAAGACTGAGTAGCAGGAAGTTGCAGGAACAGCTGGTGGTTGCTGGCGTGCTTAAGGCTCCGTGGGGAGTCAGCTGGAGACAAGGTCAGAAGGCAAGCTGGGGTCATACACGGTTAGATCAGAGGAAGCAGCTGGGACGGTGCACCAGGACAAGGATGCACAGGATAGCAGAGTTGGTAGAGCCAGCAGCGGGACAAGTCAGGAGAATGGTCAAGGAGGCAAGCCGAGGATCAGGACTGGAGAGCAGGTGCAGGGTCAGGACAAGCCGAGTCTGGTAAACAGGAGATCAATCAGGAGAAAACAGGAACACAGGAATCACAGGGGAGCTGAGAGATAATCCAGCAAAGTCCTTTTGTTAGTGACAGGTTTAAATAGCCCAAAGGGCGCCAATGTGCTTGCTACTGCGTGTGCCCATCGCGTCCCCGCGTTCGTGACGGAAAGTTCGTTCATAACGGAACGTTGGTTCGTATGCGTCGGCGCATGCCCACTCGTACAGGCGGCTGGACGCGGCCATGTTGGAAATGGGCAGCAGTTCTGGATCTATTTCCCTGACAACTATTCTCGTCACTTCCTGCAAGTACTTAACCCACCCGCTGACCCAAACACCAGAACAGGGATGTATATGCACTTATATCCCACTCCCATCTTACTTTCCGCAACCTCCTTCTTCACCAAACCTCTGGGGAGATCCTCCCTGCTCCCAAAAACCATCCCCCCTTCTCTTGTGCCCTCTGAAATGCCTGCTCTGTCTGTAACAAGCTCACCTCTGTCCATGACCTTTTTGTTTTCCACCTCCTCAATCTACTTGCAATTACAGAAACCTGGCTTCAAGCGGCAGACTCTGCCTCTCCCATGGAGGCCTCCACTGCACTCACTCACAAAGACCCAGTGGTTGGAAAGGAGGTGGAATTGGTTTGCTTCTATCCCCACTAAGCACTTTCAAGTCCTTCCTACCCCTTCCTATCTATCCTTTTCTTCTTCCAAGACTCACTGTATTCGTCTGCTTTCTCCCATTTCTCTAAGGGTTACAGTGATCTATTAGCCCCCTGGACCAGTGTCACGCTTTCATGATGACTGCTCTGCCTGGCTACCCTACTTTCTTTCCTCGGTAATACTTGGTGATTTTCACATCCCCGTTAATGTGAACAGCCCAGCTACAGCCCGACTTTTCAACTTAACCTTATCTTTTCACCTAACACAATGGACACAGTCTTCCACTCACTCTGATGGTAATACCCTTGACCTTGTTTTCTCCCATCTTTGCACTCCCTGCAACCTCGCCAACACCCCCTTTCCTCTCTCTGATCACAACCTCATCACAGTGTCCTTGTTTTCAACCACCTATTTATCCAAGCAGCAAACAGTTACCCACAGAAACCTTCATCACTTAAATCCTTGTCTTTTCTACTCTGCAACTGACCACTACATGACAAAATCACACCCCTGTCCTGCCCTGACCTGGCCACTTCTGTCTACAACAGTTCACTTTCATCCACATTGGACTCATTTGCTCTTCTCAATACACAAAGTATCAGGCCCCGACTATTACAACCTTGGCAGACTGATGATATCAGAAATCTTAAGAGACAAAGCCATGCACTGGAGCGATTGTGGCGTAACGCCAATTGCCAGCAAGCATTCATCCCATAAATTTGCCTTCTTAAAATACATTTCCTCCCTCCATGTTGCCAAACAAGCTTACTTTGTCACTCTCATTAAAACTCTGTCATCCAGTCCTCATTGTCTCTTCTCTACTTTTAACTCTCTACTTGCCCCACCACCACCTCCACTCAGTAACTCCACTGCACATCTATCCCACTTAACATACCCTGTACAAAACCACCCTCAACACTTTCATCTTTTGCTACTACTGAAAAAGTGCCTAAAGTTTTCTCAGAAGCCCACCTTACCACTTGTCCATTGGACCCTGTTCCCTCACAACTGCTACGATCACACTCTTCTTCTATGCTCCCTCACTCACATCTTCAATCTCTCCCTCTCTACTGGCACCTTCCCCTCCCCTCTAAAACATGCGCTGATCACCTCCATATTTTAAAAGCCCTCACTGGACCCCACCAGCCTGAACAACTTAAGACCCATCTCCTTGCTCCTGTTTACCTATAAACTTTTAGAACGCTTAGTCTACAACCGTCTGGGTTCCTACCTCAATGACAATAACCTCCTTGACCCCTTACAGTCTGGCTTTCGCTTATTACACTCCAACTAAACTAAACTAAAACTGAGCTCATAAAATTTCCTCCTGAATAAAATTCAAAACACTAACAATAACATACAATAACATACAAAGCCATTTGCAACTCCACACCTACATCACCAATCTTGTCTCCAAATATCATCCAAACTGTCCTCTCCGCTCCTTCCAAGACCTCATGCTCTCTAGCTCCCTTGTCTCCTCCTACCATGCTCATCCCCAGGTCTTCTCCAGAGCCTCTCCCATACTCTGGAACTCCTCACCACAGTCTGTCCGGCTCTGCCCTACTCTGTCCCTCTGTCCACTCTTAGGCAATCCCTGAAAACTCATCTCTTCAGGGAAGCTTATCCTGCATTCAGCTAATAACTGAATCTTCAGTTTCTCCCTCACAATTGCTTGAAGTGATTGTAGCCGTATTAGTGCAATAGTGCCAGAGAAAACTGAGTACTGTCCGTGATACTTTTTTTATTTGCACTAACATAAAATTTTTCAGGAGAAGCTTTCGGGGTATCTCCCCTTCTTCAAGGTTGAGTACTGCTTGGACCTTGAAGAAGGGGAGATACCCCGAAAGCTTGTCCTGAAAAATTTTATGTTAGTGCAAATAAAAAAAGTATCACGGACAGTACTCAGCTCCCTCACAATTAGTACCTTTGGTTCCACCAGCCCCTCCTTATTAGATTGTATCTTCACAGGAGCAGGCCCTCCTAACCCTCTTTTATTTGTTAATTTTGTATTTTTGCTGTATTGTCTCCCTTTATATTGTAAAGCGCTGCACAAACTGTTAGTGATATAAAAATCCTGTATAATAATAATTAAAGTGGCAATTCAGTATAGTATACATAATCTTATGAAAAAAAAACTACAGAAACAAATGCATTGGTACACAAAGTGGCATGTAACTTTTCCACTGAGGGGCCCACAATTTGGCTCCATTGTAAATAGCTAGGATTTCTTTGTTGTGAGTATATCAGGATAGAGACAGACTAATTCGTTATTATAACACAGCAACCAATCAGAAATCAACTTTCATCTGCTAAGTGTGAGCTTAATAAACAAAGCTACTTGAAATTGCTGAACATTAATGCTTTTTACATTGTGATATTAAATACCAGTTAAACATTTTTTTATTTTACCATTTACATTGCTGTGTCATTACGTCACTTCTGTTCTGTTCTTCTGGTGTAAGCTGATATTGGGCCCACTAACAAGATCTTTGTTCAGGACCCTATAATGTCAGTCCTCTCTCTGGAGCCTTTTTATTCATGCTAAGCAATGATTTACTTAAAACACACCAGGCTAGGAAAATAATGCAGCCTTTCCCAGGAGTGGGAAAAGCTGCATAAGTGGGTAATGCTACTTCTGCCTACTTTAAGACACTGCAGCCCATATTTATTTTAACACAACTCAACCTGATACTTAACGTCCTATTTATTACTTTAATGCAGTCAGGCTGTATTAATATATTCTCTTCTTTATGTGTATTTTCCCATATTAAGTGGTGCAGCATGGAGTAAATACCCCATATTTGCAACCCACTGGAGAGTCAAGCTGTTGCACTTAAAGTGGAATCTCCACTTATCTGTCTCTTCTCCCCCTCCGATACCACATTTGGCACCTTTCAGGAGGGAGGGGGAACGGGTACCTGTTATTGACAGATATCCTTCTCCACTACCAGGAGACAGCGCTAACCCTTGGAAGTTCCGCCCCCCCCCCTCCTTCCTCCGCCACCGGGCCAGTTAGAAAGCAAAGTGCGCTTTGCACATGCGCAGTTGAGAACTGGCTGTGAAGCCAAAAGACTTCACTGCCGGTTTCCCTTACGAAGAATGGTGGTGGCAGCACCTGGCAGCCGATCCGAAAATCAGCTGGGGTGCCGACATTGCAGGTTCTGTGGACAGGTAAGTGTACATATATTAAAAGTCAGCAGCTACAGTATTTGTAGCTGCTGACTTTTATTCCCCCCCCCCCCAGATGGAACACCTCTTTAAACACAAGCAGTGGCCCAGTTCTCCACTGTTCCAATACCCCCCCTCACCAATCAACGGCATTCTAGCTATCTGAGCAGCACGGATGGGGGAGGGAGGTGTCAGACCACTGATAACCTGGATAGCTGTTTGTGCGTGAGTCTAAATCAGCAGTCTAAATCCCCAGTGTGCTGCTAGCACATGGTATTTCAACCTTTGGTGTAGCACTTAGTATGACAAAATGCACAGAAAGAAGATCCTATGTATTATGCTTCAATTAGGCTTTAACTGAGCTCTCATTGAATCATTTGGCTTGGTAAACCTTTTTTTTTAACCCTAAGCAGGTAGGGCTTGTGCATATCAGGAATGTGCAGTAAAGATACCTTTATGACATTAGTACATACAGGACTTAAGTCAAAGGAGAACATTATATATATATGTTTTACATATTGAGATTTCCACCTAGCTTCACTTGGGCACAGCACAGCACATGACTCTATACACAATTTAATTCATGGAACTTCAACCAATTTAAATTCTGGGGTCATTTCATTTTTTTTCTTGAGTTTTGATGAATTTGCACCAATTTTGGCACTGTCATTGTACTGTACTTTGATGCTAGAACCTGGTGTCCTAACAGCCAATCACATGCCTGGCCCAGCATTTATAGGAGGACAGCACTTCCTCTGTCCAGACTTACTCTGCCTCTGCCCGCTGCTACAGACTCGCCCCTGGCACTCGAGGCTCCCTGCTATGCTGTGTGTGAGGTATGGAGGGATTCTGATGGAGACTTTCATGTAGGGGGGGACTGGCAGGCACTCCGATGGGCTCAAGTTTATTTGGAATGTCTTTGCTTTGTTTTACTGAAGCTCTTTCTCTGTTCTAAATCATATCATGCTGATTCTAAAAAGAACTCTTATACACTCATTTTACATTTTATTAATTCATTTACAAACTAATCTTTTTTTGCCAGTGAATATTTGTAAACTATATTATGTGGCCCTTGTACTGAAAACTTTGGAGACCTTTGCTCCTGAACAGTATAACTGTCCTTGAACATCATCCATCTTAGTGACTCAGATAAATACAGTCAGAATGCATATAAACATTGTTTTTATGGTGTCTCTGGTCTTGGGAGATGATCTTATAGAACCCGATAATCAACTAAGCAGGCATGGCCAACACACTGAAGATCTAGCAGGGGTGTCAAACTGGCGGCCCTCCAGCTGTTGTGAAACTACAAGTCCCATCATGCCTCTGCCTGTGGGAGCCATGCTTGTAACTGTCAGCCTAGCAATGCCTCATGGGACTTGTAGTTTCGCAACAGCTGGAGGGCCACCAGTTTGACACCTGTGTGCTAGAGGATGTAAACAAACACCAGAGGCCACAATTACTCAGTAAGTATTCATCTAGGAAGAGGGAGAGCAGACTAGATTGGCTTAGCAGAAGGAAGGGGGCAAGGGGTGGGTCAACAAGCATAAATGCACTTTGTTTGATTTTAACAGTCAAACTGTTGATTTACTAAAGGGGAGAGAACATTCACTTAAATTTTAATCATGTTTAAAGCAAATTTGAAATTATTTAACCGCTTGCTGCCCACTCAAACTTTCACAATCACGTACCTGTATGTCAGCACTGTCTTGCAGGTTCAGGGCATGCACTCAGTACCCCCCTAGCCAATTTTTTCAACAGGTTTCAGCCAATGATTTATGGCTGAGACCTGCTGATCGGCTGTGTCCAATCACAGTCCGGAGCCCTGTGTTGACAAACACACAGGGCTCTGTACAGAGGGAGAAGGAACAAACAAATATTTAGTAAAAAGCGGCACACATTAACATTTGTTAGGCACACACTTAACCCCTTGATTACCCTGAGATGTTAACCCCTTCCCAGCCAGTGTCATTAGTACAGTGACAGTATTATCACTGATCACTGTATTACTGTGTCACTGTTGATGTCAGTGTCAATTAGTGTAACCTCCAACCATTGTCAGTTATTGTCAGATTGTCAACCGCATCACAGTCGCTGCCATTAATAAAAAAGAAGATCCCAGTGTACTGTATATACCATAGTTTGTAGACGCTATAATTTTCACACAAATCAATCAATAAACACTTATTGGGATTTTTTTTTTTTTAACCAAAGACAAGTAGCAGAATACATTTTGGCCTAAATGTATGAAGAAATTAGATTTGTTTTGTTTTTTATTGGATATGTTTTATAGCAGAAAAAAAATATTGTTTTTTGTTTCCAAAATGTTCAGTCTTTTTTTGTTTGGAATAAAAATACCACAAAAAGAAAGCTCTATTTGTGTGAAAAAAAGTTAAAGTAGCGCAGTGCTAAATAGCAAAAAATGTCCTGGTCATGAAGGGGTAAACTCTTCTTGAGCTCAAGTGGTTAATCTATGCATGATTGGGTATTCAAAGTGTACACAATAACAGTTTATTCAAAGAAGATTCTTAGTCCTTTAGTAATCAACCCCAGTTCAGGGTCTGTTGCCATTGACACACCTATGCCAAGATACATAGTCAGGAGGGTGACAGAAGTTTCTTTTTACAGTAAGAACTCATTCAGATGGGTTTAAAAATCCTTACACCCATGCAAAGGGCTGTCTTCACCCACAAGGGATGCACAGGAACTCTGTGCAGCCACTTGCAGGCAACCTGTTCAAATCCCCATTAATAAGCTCCAGGGGGCGGAGTGAAACATGTTGGGGGCGTGGCCTGGATGTAGTCCAGGCTGAGGTTGCTACTCTACTCACCTCTCTAGGATATTTTGGATGTGTGACTTCCAGGGGCTACCCCTTTTTCCTTGCATCTCTGCAGGAGCCAGGATGGGTTCCATCCCCTGTCAGCACTCCAAATCGTAGTTGTGGATGCACTGTTCACATATCCCCTTTCTACCAAACCTGAGCGGCACACACATCCTTTTCTGTTCAGATCAATGACAGGCAGGTGGCTGCACAGATCCCCAAGAACATTCTAAGTGTATATCTGTGTACAGTCAGGGATGCATTTGGCGATCCATGCAGGTCTGTGCAGCCACCCGCTCATAATTGATTTCAACAGGCTGATGACACATGGCTTCACGGAACACCTTTGCATCCTGCAGGGGTGAGGGCGGCCTTATGCATGGGTGTGCAGATTGGTGCACCAGTGTGAATGAGGCATTAAAGAACGTTGTAGTGACCCCTTCAGCCCAAGCCTGCCCAGTGGTGTTTCCTATTATAGTATGGATGCAGGCAGCTGCCTCCATGGGAAGAAAGCAGAGCTACATGTTCTATTATCATATGGTGGCTGGCATAAACATACTGAGAAAGAAATGGATAAGACAGTCTGGATACGCCAGTCTGCTTTTCTCATGTTTGTAATAATTGCAAAACATATTTTCTATGTTATGTTTCTTATTTAGGGCTCCATTGTCAAAACCTGTACCCTGTGAACTTCAATATGGAAACGAAGGCTAACTTCATGACAACCTATTTTCTGCTTATGAACACACACTATATCTATACATTTATATATTTATTTGTAATATTGCAACATATTTACTCCCCCCAAACTATCCCACATATCATAAACAATGTCTTTGAAACTTTTAACATGAAAAGTGCACAAAGTATGGTTTGTAAGTAGGTTCAGTAGATGATGGAAGTGTGAAATGTCCTCTTTGGTTAGACAATGGCTCGAATGTTTCAGAAATGGCTCCCATCACAACATCTGGACATATAAATCATCAATGTCAATTTGTAACTATGATGAAACGAAAGCACAAACTGTGGTATTCTTCCAGTCCTCCAAACTCAACTGTGTCCCATCCGTGTTTTCTGCGCTTAAATAATTACTTCTCCGCTGTGTTTAGAGCAATGGCATCATGCTACAAAAAGGTGCATCTCTAAACAAGTCCACATGTATTCATTGTCATATATATGTGAGCAAGAAAAATGTAACTGAGCCTTTACTTTGGTATTAAATAACATTTTTTCTTTACAAAAAGTATTTAGAAATAAAGCTATGTATAGATGATGGGACTGAAAAGGTTAAGTCCCCTTGTCCTTTTAAAATATGTTTCACCCCCACTCATAAATAAATAATGTCTTTCTTGGTCTCTCTTCCATGCCAAGATCAATATCTCTTAACATCTTACTTATTTTATTACTGCTTTTGGTTTTCTGGGCCTGATTGAAAGTTGTTCAGAGGAAATCTTTGGTTTTGCTTAAGTGTCCGTGACATTTAATCATGACTTTCCTTGCAGTTTAATTCCAACCAGTCAATCAGTTAATCCACTTCAATTGATTCTGTGCTCTCCGTTATCGGCTTGCACTCATTGGGCATCCTCTGATGTCGACTCAGCTGTGTAGCTTGTGTGAAGCTCCTCTCGCACCTCTCACACCTACAGGAGACAAGAGAGAAAAAATAAGACCATGGATCCTCGCTTTTGGGTGTCAGAAGTTTTCTCACCATGTCTAATAAGAACAGACACTCAAAAGTGCCTTCAGGTTTCACTATCCCTAAAGGTTTAATTGGTGGCTACTAGCAGTGTCTTAGTGACTATGATAGGGCATGGCCCATCTGATTCAGATCAGAAGAATCTGTCAATAGAAAGGGGGAAGGTGATTTCTCTAGAGAGGCCTGTCTTGTCCCTGCACTGATCACTGTCACATCAAATAGATAAAGAACAAAAAGAGATTTTTAGGAGAGAGCCATCAAAGAAGCAGCCTGTCTGTGGTTTTCTGCTCTGTAACCTCCAAAAAGAAATTGATGACAAATAGAATTTCACCTACTGCTAATTTAAAATCTGGAATTCAATATCTGAGGTCCTCAAGGGCGGAAAAGTGAAAAACGAAAAAAAAAAAAAAGGAGTAATATATATCGAAAAAGAACTTTGATGTGATTGTTCTTAAGAATGTCTAATGCTCAAATTATATACATCCTTTGATGGACAATTCACCGAAAGACTATTTTCTATTTCCCAAGCAAAAAAAAAAAAAAAAAATTAAAGATTAGAAAACTCTTGAACTTTTATCATCAAGGTGACAATTCCACAATGAGTTTGAACAAAAAGAACAAGGGAAAACCATCATTAACTAGTATTTGGAAAGGATTATTTGAACTCTAAACTTTTATTAACCATTATTATTACCATTATTATATTATTATTATTATTACTAGTACTACATATAATGACTTATTGTCATGACACCAACATCCTCTATAACCCTGAAGAAAGTGAGAACAAAGTAGAATTATACATAGGACATTTAACATACACAAACGTAGGAATGAGAACCCTTCCCTAAAAGTTTTAAATCCAAAAGGCAAAGGGATGGATACAAAATGCAAGGGAGGCTTATTAACCTCCCTGGAGGTATGATTATGTCTGATTTTTACGCATAGAAATTTGGCGTTTTATATTGTAGGCCTGTCATTTTTAGGAATAACTCACTTAAATCTGTCCAAACAAGAGTCTAGTAGACATCCCGGGTATGATAAAATTTGAAACAATGAAATCATAATATAATAAATAACTATAAATAAGTATCAAAAATAATAATATAATACTAATAAAATGTATTCAATAATGTAATCAAATCAAAAACACTGACATTTGCTCAGTTGCAGAATTGTCGCTGTCATCACTTTCAGTGTCTGATGACGAATTTCTCCAGAAATCAGTATAGCTCAATCCTGCAAATGATTCTTATTTACTATCGCTGTTTTCTAGCTGATCAAAAACCGCTTTTGACGTAAAGGGACACTTTTTGTTTGCCATGGACATTCTCAAGTTTCCAGGCAGAAAGAATGACATATATGATATAAAAGTGCATGCAGGGCACTGGACAAAGCACTAGGGACAAAGGGGATGTGAAATGATTTCATACAGTAATGTAATCTTACAGATTACAGTGTACTGTATGTGTTGTGTGTGTTTCACTTTTTGAATTTGCCACCTCACTCTGTCTCCATGCGATGAGATGCTTGCAGGGAATGGAGCCCGTCATCACAGTGAATCAGGAGGACGATGCAGACACGGCAGGGGACATTGTTGGATCCAGGGGACAAGGTAAGTAACGCTGCCTGGATCCAACGATGCAATCCCGAGTGTGGCTCGGGGTTAACGGTTTTGGAAGTGAAAATAAACCCCGGGCCACACTCGGGACTACCGCCAGGGAGGTTAAATACACTAGATGTACAGTAAAACCTTGGTTTGAGAGTAACTTGGTTTGAGAGTGTTTTGCAAGACAAGCAAAATGTTTTTTTTTTTTTTTCAAATTCTTATTGGTATACATTAATAAAGACATTACATCCATTAGTTGAAGACAACCAGATGTACAAAAAAAATAAACAGAGTATAAAATTCCATCAAACATACCAATTTTACGCCCATAACCTAACCTTTTAGGGCGACTGTGAGTATCACCAGATCACGTAAGTAGAGGACCGACCGCCATAGAGCCCCGGCTCACGACTACGAGCCATCTGGGGTATGAGCAAGCGGCCCTCTCGATTTCCAAAGACTAGAATAGTAGAATATAGGGAGAAAAATCAGAGAGACCAGGAGTCAGGAGGAAGTGGAAAG
>BLSH010389319.1:409711-475064 GCA_018402905.1 Glandirana rugosa
GACTCCTAGATTTTTTTCTTAACGACGAGATGTATTTCTACCGGATCCGATATTCTTCTAACTGTTCTGGGCCTTTGACTCTACGTCGTGCCACCGGTTCTGGTATGTAGCCAAATTGTCCTGTTCAAGGTTAGTCTTGTCTGGAGCGGTACCAGCTGGTTTCTTCAACTCACGTGCACGAGACACAGTATAAGTCTCCAACAGAAACCCTTTATCTGCATACTCACGACGGTCGCAACGACGTCTCCAACTTCCCCACCCCCCAGTCGGACAGTCACGAGTCTGGTATACGGCGTGTGACGTAGTTTAGCAGAGGCTTCCTTCTGGGACGACAGCCATGCAGACCGATTTGATGCAGTGTGCGGCATATGGTCTGAGCACTGACAGGCTGACCCCCCACCCCTTCAACCTCTGCAGCAACGCTGGCAGCACTCATACGTCTATTTCCCAAAGACAACCTCTGAATATGACACAGAGCACGTGCACTCAACTTCTTTGGTCGACCATGGCGAGGTCTGTTCTGATTGGAACTTGTCCTGTTAAACCGATGTATGGTCTTGGCCACCGTGCTGCATCTCAGTTTCCGGGTCTTGTCAATCTTCTTATAGCCTAGGCCATCTTTATGTAGAGCAGCAATTCTTTTTTTAGATCCTCAGAGAGTTCTTTGCCATGAGGTCTCATGTTGAACTTCCAGTGACCAGAATGAGAACGTGAGAGCGATAACACCAAATTTAACACACCTGTTCCCTATTCACACCTGAGACCTTGTAACACTAAAGAGTCACATGACACCGTGGAGGGAAAATGGCTAATTGGGCCCAGTTTGAACATTTTCACTTAGGGGTGTACTCACTTTTGTTGCCAACAGTTTATACATTAATGGCTGTGTGTTGAGTTATTTTGAGGGGACAGCAAATTTACACTATTATACAAGCTGTACACTCACTACTTTACATTGTAGCAAAGTGTCATTTCTTCAGTGTTGTCACATGAAAAGATATAATAAAATATTTACAAAAATGTGAGGGGTGTACTCGCTTTTGTGAGATACTGTATGTACTATAAAGAAAAAAATGTTCCTATAGATACAGCAATGTCCAGTCCGTAACTTTTTAATATTATGAATATGCTGTTGGTCACAACCATTCTATTGTATCACTTCTGGTGCTGCTTCTACTTATTTAGGTCCAGTTCACACTGAGTGTTTTAGCATGCAAGCCACTGTCAGTTTGCCAGGCAGTATGTTGCACTGTTTTAGCCCATTGCATTCTTTTTATATTTTTTGTTTTTTATTTTTTTCGGAAGTGTACAAAGTGTACACTGTATTTGAGGTGTCCACATGGCAGCATGGTGTGTTTTGCGCTGCAGTCCAGTGCACTGCAGAATTGTGCAGCACTGCTGCATTTTACCATACTGTGCATCACACCAGTGTTGAAGTGTGAATGAGGCGCATAGAAAACAATAGTTTTCTATGAGGCCTTGCACTGACAGGCATTGATCCAGTGTGATAAAACACCAATCACCACATATATTGTGAACAAGTCCTTACCATATTTTAAAACAGTGCTTCTATCTTATATCATGTGCACTGCTCTGACAGATAGCTATCATGTGACATTCATATACCTATCCTATACTTTCACACAGACACTATATAGCCAAATGTATGTGGACACCTTACCATAGACACCTATATGAGATCCAGTTCAGAGCCATGCGAATTGTTACGGGTTTGGCACTCACCTCTGGAACTAAAACAGCCTCCACTCCTCTGGGATGACTTTAACAAGAGTTTGGAGAGTTTCTGTGAAAATGTATGCCTATTCAGTCAAAGAAGAATTTGTGAGGGTGGGTACTGATGTAAAATGAGAAGACCTGCTTCACCACTATTAATGCAAAAGGTTTTAAAAAGGTTTCAGGCCAGGGCTCTATGCAGGTTGCTTGAGATTCTTTACACTAAACGTATGGAACCATATCTATGTGGACCTAGCTTTGTGCACAGGGAAACAATTATTCTGGAAAGAAGAGGACTTTCCCCAAACTATCGCCACAATGTTGAATATACAAAATTATCTAAAATATCTTTGTATACTGTAGCATTAACAGCACCCTTCAGTGGAAACACTTGAAAATTTTGGAGGAGCGTCCACACAGTTGTGATATATACTGTAGGTGTATTGGTCAGATGTCTGCAAACTTTTGGCCACATAGTTTATACTGTACATAAAATCCCATCCAATACTTTTTGGTCTTTCATTAAAGAAGAACTCTCATTTCAATTATTCCCAGGGGACAAAGTAAAACAGCACTTTGTGTATTTTTTCTACATGCCTTATAGGTTTTGCTACTTGGTTGTACAGAGTGCCTCCCCCTCCCCATTAGCCATCCAACAACCTAGCTAGCAAGGAGATAGCTACATTGGTAGCTGGCCTTGTTTTGGCTCCAAGACAAGTGGTGGCGAGTGGAATGCAGGTTGAGGGAGTGCTGACTGCCCCTCGCCTGCATTCTTCTTGTTGATGCTTTCCTTGGGCAAGTGCTGAAAGCTGGAGACAAATATTGGTTATGAAGCAGATGTCTCCTTGCTATCTATGTTGTTGGAGCTGGTGCTCTGTCCAACCCCTTCACTTGGTTTACAAAGCACATGGGCCTAAATACTACATGTACTAGGAACAGAACACTGTATACAATTGAAGTAAAAGTTCTTTAGTGTCTGTTGCACTAGTTTGCAGACCATTACAGCTTGTGAACAAATGTTTGTGTCTTGTGACTTATTGGAATGGCTGCTGTATTCCATAAAATAGAAAGGTCCGCTTTAAGGTTTTACTTTATCTGTGTTTATCTGTGTTCAAACCTGCACAAAATATATTGTATTTATAATGCATTAGAGCATTCTCTGGAATATACAGCTCTAGATTCTTGGCTATATATATATCCAGCTAGATTTCAGAAGCAGTTAAGTATACTGCATATAAATAAGTTGTATTTTCCTTGATTGTCTCTGGGAATATTCTTAGCAGCCAACTCTACTGTTAAAAACTGCACTGTGATCTTGACGAATGTAAAATGTCAGCATTAATGTATCAGACCTATCAGCTCAATGAAAATAACTCAGAAGTATTGATTGTCTAATGATTTTTGGTGTATTCATTAACGTCTATGGGCAGATCATCCTCTCTGAACGCCTGGAGTGCTGATGACACATTAGTGTATTGCTGATTGTTTATTAGAAAACTGATTAGTTAGTGGATTGGTGTACCAAAATATACTACCTTTTACTGCATGATAAACTTGGAATAGAGGCATTTACAACATTTACAACTTTCTTAGTGCTTAAATGCCATTACACAGTTCAGTATTCCCTTTCCCCCAACTCCTACTGCACATGCTAAATTATGAATAGGATTTATGATCTCTGTGACCCTCAAGACTGCACATATTTTTTCTTGTTTATCAATCTGTAAAGTGCTGCGTAATATGGGGCTATATTTGGTGTCATATAAATACTGGAAATAAAAATAAGTGTAGTGTAGGAACAGGTTAAGGAACCTGGAAGTTATTTTGCAGCACAGAGTGATTCCAGGAGGAAGTACACTACCTAGGTATCAGCAAGGCCAGGAGGATAGAGCTGGAATATTGAGGAGGGGGTCATTTATGAATTTCCATTAATTATAAGAAACAGATAGTTTAATCAGTGCTTCAAAATCCATCCAGAACCATTTTAAGTTTGCTGGCATCCTAGGCAGTACTTCTGCACCTGTAATAAGCCACACCCTGGGGATAAGCCCCATTCTTTCAAACTGGATCATGACTCTATTGTATTGTCCATCAAATTGCATAAATGCTCATTTGCCTTTCAGAATGTCATAAAATATAACTATCCCATGTCCCACACTCTCTTCCCTCTGTAAACTGGACCTGGAAGTGGTCAGGTCTCTTCAACCCCTGCACATCATCACTGAATAGAAGTAAACTCCAATGACTGCTTGTGACTCTTTTTTTGGGGTGTATGGTGGGTGTTATCAGCGGTGGAACAACCAATGCTGTAAATTGGGGTGCATGGTGCTGTGTGTATTATGGTGCTTTTGCTGTATGTATTGAGATACATGGTGTTTATCAGTGGTGACAACGCTATAAGTCAGGACTCCCACTGTATTGGTATGTCTCTATGTAGCCCTTACAGGGGAGGTGACGGTGGCAACACTGCCTTAATTTCAGTAGAGGTGGTCTAGCCTTTTCACCCCATCACATGAAGTAGAAAAATCTGCACTGGTCTGGTGGGGTCAATGGGTAAGTTTGTGGGGGAGCCAAAGGAAAAAAAGAACACACAGAGAACACTTATGAAGCTTCCCAACTATTTTTTGTTTTAAATGTGACTATAGTTTTACTTTAAATCAAAAATATAATTGTTTTTGGTTATATTTACTAAATTATTTGCAAAGTCCTTAAAGCATTTAACATATTTTTATTTTTTTCACTTTTGATATGAAATCTT
Source organism: Glandirana rugosa (assembly GCA_018402905.1). Lineage (NCBI taxonomy): Eukaryota > Metazoa > Chordata > Amphibia > Anura > Ranidae > Glandirana > Glandirana rugosa. Next base: position 414,204 of record BLSH010389319.1, read on the forward strand.
TATTTTACAAGTACATTTTAATACAGGGTGCTATGATAGAACTGATAGAACATTTTGAATATTCTAAAAATAAAACATAGCATTATCTGTTTGCTTTATGTCTGTCGTTCTAAATGAAAGGTTTTATAGAACTATACAAGCAAAGGAGGGAGAGAAGATGAATGACTCCTCTGAATCATTCAATGTTGTGTAATTTGAGCATAAGCTATTGAGTTCCATAAACAACACTTTTTTTTTCACCAGAACAGATTATTCTGGTAAGCATGGGAAAAAACCAAAGGGCTTAAAGTGATTTTAAAGGCAGAAGGTTTTATTTATCTTAATACAATCTATACATTAAGATAAAAAAACCTTCTGTGTGCAGCAGCCTCCCTCAGCCCCCCTAATACTTACCTGAGCCCCATCTAGATCCAGCGATGTTGCAGGAGTGTCTCACTGCCCAGGACTCCCCTCCTCATTAGCTGAGACAGCAGCTTGGTGCCATTCGCTCCCGTTGCTGTCAATCAAAGTCAGTCGGCCAATGAGGTGAGAAAGGGGTGGGGCCGGGCCGCAGCTCCATCTCTGAATGGACACAGGGAGCTGTGGGTTGGCTGGGGTGCCTCCATAGCAAGCTGCTTGCTGTAGGGGCACTCAACAGGAGGGAGGGGCCAGGAGCACCAAAGAGGGACCCAAAAAGAAGAGGATCTGGGCTGCTCTGTGCAAAACCACTGCAGGTAAGTATAACATGTTTGTTATTTTTAACTAAAACAAAAATTAAACCTTACATTTACTTAAAGATATGAACCTAACGTATGGACTAAAATTATATAGAACATTTTATATGTATGTTATTATTATTACTATTATATAGGATTTATACAGTGCCAACAGTTTGCGCAGCGCTTTACAATAAAAAAGGGACACAGTACAATTACAATACAGTTCAATACAGAAGGAATAGGAGGGCCCTGCTCGTGGAGCTTCCAATCTAAAGGGAGGGGGAGGTGGTACAAAAGGTAATGGCTGCAGGGAATGATCTAATAGAGGTGACTCAAGCACCGTTCTTAAGTGGAGGTGGGGTAGGCTTCCCTGAATAAGTGAGTTTCCAAGGATTGCCTAAAGGCGGAAAGGGTGGGGGCTGATCGGACATTCTGGGGCAGGGAGTTCCAGAGGATGGGAGAGGCTCTGGAGAAGTTCTGTAGGCGAGCATAGGAGGAGGTAACAATGGAGCAAGAGAGCAGGAGGTCCTGGGAGGAGCCGGGAGGATGATTTGGGCTATCTGCAGATGAGATTGGTGATGTAGCTGGGGGCAATGTTGTGGATGGTCTTGTATGTTGTGGTTAATATTTTGAATCGATTGGCGGAGCAGGGCAGCAATCATGAATCAGTTAGTAAGGTGTATTAGTCTGGCGGCAGCATTCATGATAGATTGAAGGGGGGATAGCCTGTGTAAAGGTAGGCCGGTGAGGAGGGAGTTGCGGTAGTCAACGTGGGAAATAACCAAGGAGTGAATACGTTGTTTTGTGGTGTCGCAAGTTAGGAGGGGCGAATTTTGGAGATGTTGTGGAGGTTAAGGCGGCAAGGTTTAACCAGTGATTGGATGTGGGGGGCTGAAGGAGAGGTTGGAGTCTAGGATTACACCCAGCACCCTGGCATGTGTGGAAAGACCAATGGTTGTGCCGTTGATCTCAATGGTAAAGTCACGAGGAGGGGACCGGGGAAGAGGAAATATTACAAGCTCAGTTTTAGAAAGATTGAGTTTGAGGAAGTGGTGTGACATCCATACCGATATGTCATTAAGCAAGTTTGTGATGTGTGAGGAGATTGAGGTGCAGAGTTGAGGATTCGAGAGATAGACCTGGGTGTCATCAGCAAAGAGGTGGTATTTGAAGCCTTGGGAAGTTATCAACTGGCCCAGGGAAGCGGTATAGAGGGAGAATAAGAGGGGCCCAACAGAAAGAGAAAGAGGAGCGGAGGAGATGTTGTTGTAAGTGACACTGAAGGTGCGCTGAGATAGGTAGGAGGAGAACCAGGAAAGAGCAGAGTCACGGAGGCCAAGGGAGTGGAGTTTATTGAGGAGGAGTGGGTGATCAACTGTGTCAAAGGCAGCAGAAAGGTCTAAGAGTATGACTATGAAGTACTGGCCATTGATTTTAGCAGTTAGTAGATCGTTGGTGAGTTTTAGTAGGGTAGTTTCAGTGGAATGTTGTCGGCGGAAGCCAGATTATAGGGGATCGAGAAGGTTGTCAGTGAGGTAGCAACTCATACGGTTGTGCACAAGGCGTTCAAGAAGCTTGGAGGCAAACGGGAGCAGGGAAATGGATCTTAAGTTATTCAAACAGGTGGGGTCCAGTGAGGGTTTTTTAAGTATGGGGGTAGCCAGTGTATGATTGAGTGGAGAGGGAAAGGTGCCGGAAGAGAAGTTGAAGATGTGGGTTAGAGAGTTTAGGACAGAGCAGGAGGGTGGTCGTAGAAGTTGCGAGGGGACAGGGTGCAGGGGGCAGGTGGTGGGGTGGGTTGTGGAAAGGAGTTTGGCAACTTCCTCAGAGCTAACAGGATTGAAGGAGGAAAGTGTTGAGTGGGGTGTTGGACTTGGTGTGTTGGTTGGTGGAGGAAGCTGGTCGCAGGATATCTCATCACGAATTGTGTCAATTTTGTTTTTGAAATGATTGGCAATCTCCTGGGAAGTGAGCAATTTGGTGGGTGAAGGCAGTGGGGGGTGGAGTAAGGAATTAAGGGTAGAAAAGAGTTGATGAGGCTTGGATGAGACGGATTTGATGAGAGTGGTGTAGTAGATTTGTTTAGCGGAGTGGCGGCAGGAGTTGTATTTCAGAAGGGCAGATTTGTAGAGGGTGAAGTCTTGTAGGGATTTAGTTTTATGCCACACTTGCTCAAGAGCACGGCTGCGTTTCTTGAGACTTCTGGTGTCATCTGTTTGCCAGGGTTGTAGCAGGTGAGGCCGAGTTTTGCGTGTAGAGATGGGGGCAAGTGTGTCCAGGGAGGATGAGAATATGTTGTTGTAAACAGAATTAGCTTGGTCTGGGCAGGACAGGGTGTGATTTTATCATAAAGGCAATCAGTAGCAGAATGAAGAAGAGAAGGTTTGAGTTGGCAAAGGTTCCTGCGGGTAACTGTTTGCAGGTTGGTGGCATGGGAGGGAGGAGACAGGGAGAGTGTATGTATGTTCTTAAAATAAAAAAAAAAATGTTTTAAAATGTTCAAAAGCTAATTTTCATCTTTTCAGGCAGAATTTCACTTTTCATAATAAATAGAAGTGTTTTCTATTGTTATTTCTAGCCCAGAAATCCCAATGTGCTTATTTATCACTTACTTCATTCACAGAAGCTTTGAAATTTCATATGTTTATTTGAGAAATGTTTTTTTACTTTTATCACTTCCTGCTGATCATGTGACATCCAGGAAGGTTTGAATCAATTTCAGATTCAGGCCTCATTCACACCTAGTGTAGTGGTTGCGTATGTTTTTGGCTTGTTTTTCCTGTGACATGCATAAGGCAGCCCATTGGGGAGGCCTCTGCACTACATTATTATTATTATACAGAATTTATATAGCGCCGACAGTTTGCGCAGCGCTTTACAATATTAGGGCAGACAGTACAATTACAATACAGTTCAATACAGGAGGAATCAGAGGACCCTGCCCGTTAGAGCTTACAATCTACATAATTGATGGTAGGTCTAAAGGAGATTGTACAATCAGATTGTATACTGTATGGTGAGCTTCACAGAACCCAGGACATACTTCTCCTGTTTTCAGTACTACAGCTCTGATCCACATAGGCTGTTATCTGTTCACTCAGCTACTGCACACTCTGCCAAATGAACAATCTATGCAAGATGAAGGTAAGGTAGGAAAATATCAATGACTGGTTGTGTATTTAGTGAGAACGGTGATCACTGATTGCATTGGAAAAGCATGCACCTGCAAGGGAAGGCAGATGCAGGTTGTGTGTTAGTGAAGTCTACTAGTTAACTCCTTCCTGTGTCTTAAGAGCCCTTTCACACTGGGGCCGCCCTAGCGTCAGCGGTAAAGAGCCGCTTGTTTAGCGGTATTGTACTGCTGTTATAGCAGCGCCTTGGGGCGCCATGGGACGCTTTTAAGGGGTTAAAATCGCCTGCACGTGGCGTTTCCAAAGCGGTGTAGAGCCACTTAGGAAACGCTACCCATTCATTTCAACAGGCAGGGGCGGTGGAAGAGTGGTGTATACATTGCTCCCGCACTGCCCCAATAATGCTGCTTGCAGGACTTTGTTTCCTCTCCTGCAAGCGCGCTGCCCCAGTGTGAAAGGACACACTGACTTTCATTAAGAGGTGCTTTGCAGGCGCTATTTTTAGCTAAATAATGACAGTAAAGCGATTCAGTGTGAAAGGTGTCTAACAATTTTCATGTTCTAAGGTCCGTCCAGGAAGTAACTAAGTTTTTTTTATACAACAAGCACTGACACTGAGGTAAGGGCTGTGTAGGATAAATAGAAAGCGTTTTTATTTCTGCAAAAGTAGTACTTTAATGATATATTGGTACATAGGGGTACTAGAACTTAGATAAAAAAAAAGGTCAACTTAGCCTTTAATATATCTGAAAAACATATGTAAACCCAACATTTCATATCCCTGATATTTGCGTGCTGTGCCATGTACTTGTATGAGAAAGTATCCTGTTCTCTTTGTATTGCTTCCTTTATGTGAAATACCTGGGGTTCCTGCCAGTCCCCCTGCTTTCCTATTAAAAACTGACCACACTAAGCAGGAGAACACACCAGAACTCAGCCCTGTCTCCTCCAACAATCCGATTTGTCCTGACATGCCCCCGCTGCACAGCCATTCACTGGGAAGCTCAGTGTCCTGTTGTTTCTCCTCCCCCCAGCTCTTATGCAGCTGAGAACAGAGGGAATGTGATCATTTTAAAAAACCCAAAAAGGGTATTTATGTTTTAATGTTTTTTTATATCTATACAAAAATGTTTTGCCTTTCATTCCTATTTTAAACTAAATGTTTTTTGTTTTACAAGGTGATCATTTATAATCATTTTAATTTCTATTTTAAACTGAATGGGCTGTTTTACAAGGGGAGAGTCTACAATCACTTCAACTCATGGAAGGACAGCTCTGCATTTTTCCAAAATTATGATCAGTTGTGATCAGCATTTGCTATACAGATGATTCCTTTACAGCTGAGACTATTCTCGTGTGAATGATCACTGACTTTGTAACAAGTAGAAAAAATGGTGCTTCTTATGAAGATTACATGAAACTGCTATATTTTGAAATAGTCACATAAAGCTGCGACTGAATATAAAGATCTCAAGTACCTTTGATTTGTGTAGCCACTTCCATTTACTTTACTTGTTATGAGACCTGTGATCAATACATGGAGAGTAGGAAAGACTATTGACTGTACTGTAAAATGACTGAGAAACTATTCTTATACAATTTGGCCATCAGATAATGCAACACCCAGCAGCAGAACAAATATGTCTGTTGCAAAATTGTGGTATGTGCATGTGTGTGCTTATGGAAAGGGAAGGATGAGCACATAGCAGACATTTCCAATGCAAACAATAGTGATAGGCTAGGAACAAGTCAGGCTGTATCTTCACACATATAAACCAGATCCGGTGATATTTTTCAGAAGTCTGTAGGCCATAGGTGTGCGCACAGGGTGTGCCAGGTGTGCCTGGGCACACCCTAATCACCCTGAGCAGCGCAGATTCCCCCTACTGCCCTGGCTCCCCCTGCAGTGCTGCCAGATTCCTTCTCTTCCACCAGCTGCTACTGCAGGCTCACACAGGGGGTTTTTTAGAATGAGAGGGGTAGGGGCCTGTAAATATGGAATTTACCGACCCCTTACCTTTCTGAATGAACACAGTGAGTGATCAGTACCATGTGTTTGAGCTTTGGAGTGCACACCCTAATGCAATAGGCTGTGCACACCTATGCTGTAGGCACTATTATATGCTCTTGTACATTATTCGATGTGGCACAACACATTTTTACCTGAACCCTAAGGCCTGATTCACACCTATGCATTTTTAGTGCTTTTTGCATTTTGCAGATTTGCACTGCAGAATGTGTTCCATAGGAAACCATGTTAAATGGACTGTAGTGCAAATCTGCAAAATGCAAAAAAGTACTAAAAATGCATAGGTGTGAATCAGTCCTAAGGCTTGCGTTTTTTCACTGCTTTTTGCTGTGCTTTCTGTGGGTTTTTTTTAACGCGTTTTTGCCGCAATTTTACCATGATTTGCCTTTTGCGTTTTTAATTTATTTTTTTATTTTGGGGGGGGGGGGATTTTGTTGCTAGGCAGAATTAAAAACACAAAACGCAAATCGTGGCAAATCGCTGTAAAATTGCGGCAAAAATGCAGCACTTGCATTTTTCTTGCATGCCCATTGAAGTCTATTACAGGCAAAATGCTGCTTTTTGTGGGAAAAAAAGTCCCTGGCCCTTTCCAAAAATGCAGAGGCACAAAAATGCATTGATTTGAACGTGTTCCATAGGGACCCATGTTAAAAAAAATTCCCTGCATTTCTGCAAAATGCATCAAAAATGCACTAGTGTGAATCGAGCCTAAATCCACCTGCTAGAAAATCAGTTTTATTTTACAGAACACTTTGTAAAGCTTTTATATAACATGTTCCAGTCACAAATGGGCAAGCAGAGTTTTGTTTCAAAGAGTTATACTGGGGTTGATTTACTGAAACTGGAGAGTGCAAAATCTTGTGCAGTTCTGCATAGAAACCAATCAGCTTCCAGGATGTTTTTCAAAGCTTAAATGAACAAGCTGAAGTTAGAAGCTGATTGGCTACCATGCACAGCTTCACCAGATTTTGCCCTCTCCAGTTTTAGTAAATCAACCCCCCGTCTCTTATAAATTCGAAAATAAAGTTGCCCCTGCAAAGGAGAACTTTGATATATGCTTCAGGTAGGGCAAATGCCTTAAAAAAAAAAACAGTTAATTCAAAACTAGTATGTTAGTTACTCATGGGGTTCTTGCTCACATTAGCTCCTTCAGCAGCAGAAGGTGTCTCTTTCTCTGTAATATAAAATAGAACCCATTAGGGAGACCTTTTTTTTTTAAAGTTGCATAGGTGGATGGAGCTTGATACGGAGCTATACGAAACTGCTGTTTCATCTCACTAATACTGAGCTATAATATATAAAAATGTCATTCTCAGATTTTGCACTAATCTTCAGCTCAGTTCAGCTTCCGAACCTTATGGACCACAGCACCTTTTCTCATTCTGGCTATGGATCTATTGATTTGGCAATAATTTTCAGTAAAAATAAGACTTTTTTTTTTTTTTACTTTATAATATATTTCAAATTTACTCTAATTTCTATGTACTCTAAAGACAAATATGCTTTGATCAATGCCAATTTTAAAACAACTAGTACTGCCACACATAAAATAAAAATAAAAAGTACAAATTTAATTCTGTGACCTATACTAATTCTAATGATGCACATGTGTGAATTCAGATGCGGCTTGGGTTGCACAATTGCATGACAATGAAAATCACATCAATTTCAACAGTGACCCTTTACATCAATGAAATACAACTGTGATGCAACCTTGGTATGATGCAGCACAATTTTGTGTTCCATAGACTTCCATGAAAACACAACAAAAATATTATAACCTCTAGAATATGGCCTAAGTTAGGCATGGTATCTAAGAGGGATACCATGCCTAACTTAGGCCATATTCTAGAGGTTATAATATTCTTTATTTCATTCGAATACAATTAATCTTTTCATTATTCAACCAGAATTCAGTCTGATGTTCGCCATTAGCCTGTCCAAACCTTGATATTTACAGATATATACATATACATTCCTTTTTTATATAGGTGCATACATGTGTTGTTTAGATGTCTATATGTATACATATGTGTGTATATATATGTCTCTTATATATATATTTTTATTATTTATTTTTTATTTATTTTTTATTCTTCATCTTTTTTATCATTATTATCTTTTTATATTACATACTACATTTGGCATGTATCCTTAGACACTAGAATCGTCTCTCTTTCTAATATACTAACAGATTGCTTAAAAGTTAATGTATCATGAACATCATGTTAATGAGCCAGGCTGGTCTGGGGATGAGCGGTGCTGTTTGGCCACTAAGGGCCGCCCCGAGTTCTAGCTTCTGACGCCCCTCCCCCCCCGCCTCCTATATTAGAGCCTCTCATCTCCTCTCCATCCGAGGTCTGAAGAAAATACGTGAAGTATTGAAACGCGTCACTCTATTGGCTCCCTGCATGCTGACGTCACTTCCGGTACGTCGAACTTCCGGTTCTCATCCCTCGCACTGGTGTGTTCCAGACGAGCTTCAAACATGCATCCCGAACATCAGCACAGGAATGTGATACAGCCACCCGGCTTCCGCCGATTCTATGTCTTACTTGATTTTTAATTTTGTGAGTACCCATTTTTTAAGCCTTTACACATACAATAAATTGTGGTAATATTTACTGCGCTTAGGTCTGGCGCGCTTTGTTTTCTACCTTTCTCCCCACAGAGTTGCTTATACTCCTCTGGCTGCTGCCCCTGTCTGCTAGTAAAATGCCACAACATCGTCATGGGCTCATATTAGAGACTTTATAATAGAGACTTTGTAAAGACTGTGCGTTTAACAGGATTTATGCTGGGGATTGCACATTCTCCTCTCCTCCTCGCAGCATGTGAAGCTCTGGTGAACTCCATGCCCAAGAGGGTTAAGGCAGTGCTAGAAAATAATGGTGGCCACACAAAATATTGACACTTTGGGCCCAATTTGGACATTTTCACTTAGGGGTGTACTCACTTTTGTTGCCAGAGGTTTAGACATTAATGGCGGTGTGTTGAGTTATTTTGAGGCAATAGCAAATTTACCCTGTTATACAAGCTGTATACTCACTACTTTACATTGTAGCAAAGTGTCATTTCTTCAGTGTTGTTACATGAAAAGATATAATAAAATATTTTCAAAAATGTGAGGGGTGTACTCACTTTTGTGAGATACTGTATACAGGGCCATCAATTTGCTCAGTGCTTCACGTATGTATTGTACATTCACATCAGTCCTTGCCCTCAAGGTCCTTAACTCACATGTCTTTGGAGTGCAGGAGGAAATTGGAGTACCCAAAGCAATCCCATGCAGGCACAGTGAAAGCATGCAAACTCCAGGCAGCGGCTGGGATTCAAACCGGCAACCCTAGTGCTGCCAGGCAGAAATGCAAGCCACTTAGCCACTGTGCTGCCCAAGGCACTCAACAAATATATTAATGTACCTTTGGGGTGCAAAGAAGTATTTAACTGCTTTTTAATTTAGCAGACATTTCCACGAGCTTGCATGTCCCTTCTGATTTCCTATAGATCACTACCTGAGCCTGGAAAACCAGTGCACCCTAGTATGCAAATAGCTACAAGCTCCTGTGATCAGCTGTTCTGTCCCAAACTCTCCCTGAGTCTCAGTACTGGTCTTCTACTGGGATGAACAGCCTTGCTCCTTGGATTTGTGAAAAGATACTACAGAGGTTATATTCAAGCCAGGGGTTTGCTTTAATAGGGGATTGTAACATGAGCTAAGCTATAAGAACTTATAAGAATGCATGTTTTACTGCAAAGTCAATCAACACATAGCCTTTGCAGTTTACACTCTTTATTTAATAAGCCTGAAAGTAGGGTTGACCTCTACCACTTTTATTGCTGGTTGTCTATTTAAAGCGGAGTTCCGCCCAGTTAAAAGTCAGCAGCTACAAAAAGTGTAGCTGTTGACTTTTAACAATCGGACCCTCACCTGTCCCACGCTCCAGCAATGCGGTCACCTGAAGGCTCGCTCTTCTCCCCCTCCCCTTGGCAGCGCCGACATCATAAGTGTGGGCATCCAGCTTTGGCTTCAAAGTTGCGAGTTGTGCTGCGCCTTGTGAATGGCCGGCGTATCTTCTGGGACCTGTGAGGTGTCCCAGAAGATCACCAAGAGGGAGGGGGGAAGGTGAACTTCCTTCTGGAGCCACAGCTCTAGGAGAGGAAGTGGACCCGGGACCCTATGAAAATAGGGTCCCCGGTGTCCCCCCCAAAAAAATGACATGTCAATTGTGGCATGTCAGGAGGTCACCTTCTTAAAGCGGAAGTTCCACTTTTGGGTGGAACTCCGCTTTAACAATGACAGGTCCTACTAGACACCTACCATGCTTTTTTAATTTCAGTAATAGATTTTAATATGTATCCAGGGATGGCAGTGACAAATGAGTTTATAAGCCCACTAATAATTTTATATTTCAATAACATAAGAGGCCTTCCAAGTCATCTGTTAATGTGTATGATTAATATGAAAAGTTGCTGTATTAATTTGTATTTCATATTTTGAACAAAGTGCATGAAAAATGATAAAACAGAAAAGAATCACTGAGTCAACCGGGTAACAGATATGTAAAACCTAAACATTAAAATAAATCTATTTTCCATTTTGACCTCAGAACCTCTTCAATTAATTACTAAAATCTATATACACAGCAGTCAGGGGAAATCAATTATGTATCTAGCAGGATTTTAGCATTGCTTTTTCCATTTCTCCCAACAACAAACACTAATGGGGTCTATTCATCACAGTCTCCTACCTGTAAATACAGTAAAAAGAAACTTGTAAATGGTAATAACCTTACTTGTCACAGCAAATGAGAGAATGAAACCACTAAAATTAACTAGCATTTGTTTTTTTATCATGAGTCCCTGGTCATTGAATAATATTGCGTTTAACTGACAAGCCAACTTGGGTAACTGATTTGGATTATTATATACTTGGTTGCCTCGAGGACTGTGTTGGCGGATTGATCTTGTCTTGTGCGCTGAGCTGTGTTTTTAGTAGTAACATTTTTTTTTTTTTTTTCAAATATGATTGTTTATTGAAGCCCAACGTGGGCCTAGACATCGCAGTACAAATACAGCAACATACATAAGTAACAATGCCACAGAAGAACCAAAATTGAGACTTTGGTATACATTAGATGAGTGCGGTGCAGGACAATACAGTTGACATTCTCGCAATCAATATCAGTAGTAACATTTTACCAATCATGTTAACTGCTTTCAAGCAAACCTTTTATTAGGAAAATATGGGGGCTGCCTTTGTGACAGTCTGGAAATGCTAGTTGCCTGGCTGTTATGCTGACCCTCTCTCTTTAATATGTTCTGCCTCACTAACTTGCGACAAGTATGCAATTTGGGAAAATTAGAAATCCTTACCTGCATCCTTTTTGCCAGGTCATTCAAAGTATTGAAGCAAGAGGATCAGTATAGAAGTCAGGCCCCTACTATTTGCAAAATGGGCAACCAGCAAGGCATAAGAGTGCCATGCTTGACTCCTTGCAACTATGGTGATACTAGCACCATTATTGTAAAAATATTCTTTACATACGCAGTTAATGTGATTATAAAGCCTAAACATTTTTAATGCATTCCTTGCATTAAGGTAAAAAATGTTTAGGTAGTAGTACCCCCACTCACCCCCCTTCCCATACTTACCTGAGCTCTCATTCGATCCAGTGCTGTGCCTGTCTGCAGTAGCTCTCTCCCTTCACTTCCTGGTCTCACAGGCTTTGCTGAGACAGTGGATGCCATTGGCTCCCATTACTGTCAATCAAAGCCAGTGACGAAGGAGTGTCACTATAGACACAGGAAGTGGGGCTCAGGAGCGAACCCGCACAAGTGCCCCCATACTGGGGCACTCACCAGAGAGGAGGAGCCTGAAGCACCAGCGGGGGACCCGAGATGAGGAGGTTTGGGGCCACTCTGTGCAATTCCATTGCACAGAGCAGGTAAGTATAACATGTTTGTTATTTTTTAATTTTTTTTTACATTTACATTTTTATATTTCACTATATTTCGCTAAAAACAAAAAACGTTATCAAACTCAATCTATCTTGTTCCAGAAGAAAGCAAAACAAGTCCCTGGTAAACCTGCTAACAATATATCATCTCAGTAGAAAAAAATACATTCTTGATCGTATAAATAGCTATCAGGATAATTTCCTTCATCAATTACTCTACCAATAAATCCCATTATTTTAGGTAGAAATGACTATTGTCTAATAAGACAGACATCCAGTCTACATTTTAATGACTGTATATTTGTGGCCATACCCTTTGATTTTCGAAGAGTGTTCTAGATTCTGATCACTCCGGCACTAAAGAAACCCTTTCTTTGCTGATCAAACAGTTATGTCTCTATAAGTTCATGGGGATGTCGCCTTGTCACGTCATTAGGGCAGATAGCTAATCAGACCGTTCTTTTCAAATATCTACAATTAAAATGATTAGAGCTCATCAAAAGCAACTATTTTCTACAATCCATGTATTTTATTCCTTGTGAAGTAGCCACTACATTTAACTAACTATATTACTGATAGCCTATCAGTACCAGTGGTGGTTGGTGGTATATTTTTTTGGGGGGGGAAAGGCAAACAATCCCCTCACTGCCCCCCTCAGGTCGGTCAGGAGGGTCACAGGCACCCCCCCAAGTCGGTCTGTCACCAGCCTAGCACTTACCCCATCTAAGTCACGGGCAATGCTTCCTCCGGGCAGCGCCTCCTCCTCCTGGAGCTTCATGGTGGCTTCTCCTGCGTCTCCTCCTCGGCGGCCCATAGGATCGCTTCTCCTCTAGGCCAATCAGGTGATGGGTCTCAGGACCTGCTTCCTGATTGGCCGGAAGGAGAATCAGGAAGACAATAGCGAATATTTATGCGCTATTGTCACACAACTGGGTGAACTCGGGGCGCCTGCATTACGGGCCGCCACTGGTCAGTTCCCATCCCAGATAGGTTGGGAAGCTATAGATCTATCAGTTACTGTGTATTTGTATATTGACATCAGTATTCTAAGCAGCAAATCTACTTACTTAAAAGGTTTTTCCCCTGTATGAGTACGGATGTGGTTGTTTAATGTAGTAGCACCAGCAAACGCCCTGCCACAGTATCCACACTTGAAAGGTCGATCGCTGGAGTGGGTGACGACATGATTCCTTAATTCTGATGGTTGTGAAAAGGATTGGGAACAGTGCCCACACTGGTAAGGCCTAAAAGATAGAAAGACACAGTTAGGCTGAATGTTTGAAGTGCGACTTCAATCCCCTCCATGTAATCTATATAATTTGCAAGGATTTCTGCAGATGTATTTATTTCTCTTTAAAAAAGATTTGCTGCTTGAGTCAATGTATCTTTTCTAATACTGATTTAACCTTAATTATGACCACCTGCTCAAATTTCAGTGCTGTAACAAGGAAATCTGCAGCATCTTCATGCCTTTAGAAGTGGTCAAGCCTAAGACAATCTCACTAAAAATGAAAGTAGTTCTAAAGCCTAAACATGTTTTACCTTAATGCATTCTTTGCATTAAGGTACAAAATATGTCTAGGCATCAACATCCCCCCTCGCCCCCCCCCCTTTACTTACCTAAGTCCTCATTCGATCCAGTCTGAAACTCTTCTCTCCCTTCATTTCCGGGTCTCGCTGGATTTGCTGGGGCACTGGGAGCCTTTGGCTGTCAATCAAAGCCAGTGACAAGGGAGCAGGGGGGGGCCAAGTCCCACTCTGTGTGTCAATGGATGCAGTAGTGGGGATTGGCACGCATGAGTGCCCCCCTGGGAAACCGCTTCCCATGGAGGCACTGGACAGAGAGGAGGGGCCTGGAGTGCCGGCGGGGGAACCGAGAAGAGGAGGTTTGGGCCGATCTGTACAATTCCATTGCACAGAGCAGGTAAGTATGGACAAGTTTGTTATTTTTTGTTCATTTTACCTTTACGCTTTAAAGGGGAAGTTTAGTCCAGCAATAACTATATCTAAATCTACTCCTACCGTCATTGTAATTCTTTTCTATCTACACTCTAAAGGAAAGATCTGTATGCCTACTTATTCTGAGGGCACTCCAGTCCGGTCACATGATCCCTCCAGCTGCCAGCTTCAGTGAAGAGGAGAGATCGCCAACAACAGCTGCATAGATTGGGCGATGACATCACCAATAGACTTACTATGGGGCATCGGTTGTCGTTCCTCTACAGTCACTAATACCGGCGCTGGAAGCTGATCTTTCCTTTCCCAGGGTAGATAGAATAGGCTTAGAAGGGAGGATGGAGTAGATTTAAGTATAGTTGGTGTTTGACTGAACTTCCACTTTAAATTACTTTTGTAGGGGAAGCCTCAACATTTTATGCACCAAAACTATGGTCACTAGTGAAGTTGTAAAAGTTATATCACAAAGCTTTTCTTGTGTACATGCAGTATAATTACAAACTTTATCTAGCAACAGGTTTTTTTTTTAAATATTGGGACACTTAATTAGAGTCTCAATAGTATCTGACTTTTTAGTCGGCTTTGGCCATACAGTTACCCGCAGGTTGGATAAACTAGATGATTGAATAAGCAACAACTTTCTGACCTGCTGAATATTTGCCACCTTAGGCTGTAGCCTGTATAGCCCAACTCAATATCAATCACGTTTTGTTTTTTTTAACATATTAGCTCACTTATCATTGTACTATTTTATAAGGTGATTGGCTCAATTCACAGAGAAGAATATTCTTCATTTAAAAAAAAAATACATTTTTTTTCCCAGCTCAGTCAAATTTAGCCTAAATTTAAAATAAATTCACATGCTGGGGGTTTGTGAAATAAGCCTTAAGTATGTAAAAAATTTAGAAGATTACTAGTTCTTATTTACTCTTGCTGTTTTCTCTGTGGTGAAAATAAATAAATATTATGGACTTACAGGGTTTTAAGTCTTTTATTTAATAGCCCTGCTCCGAAGATTTGATTCCTCAGGGCTGACGATTTTAATCACCTAGTTGATTAAAAGCCTTTCACTAATGGCCAAGACTCACGTTATTTCTCATTTAAGATTCTGTAAAGTCTGTCTTCTGTTCTTAATTCTGTTAAGGTAATGTTCTCATTTTAATAAATAGAGCATGTTGCTAATATTGAGCAGATTGTTTATAATTGCATTTAGGTGCCCACAATGGAAAATAACTTAGCTGCACACTGAGATAAAGAGGTGGTGCTGGCAGCAGCACAGGGATCGGGGCCAAGAATTAACCTTCCATCTGGATGAGCTAAGGTTTTTTCTGTATCACAAAACTTTCATTCCACTGAGTTTTTCAAAAACTCAATTTACATATTTAGAAGAAAATCAAAACACCAGACAAAATGTAGTACTCTTTGTTTTATTCCGCATAGTTTTGTACCATAGATATATAACCTCATTAGCCTGATTTTACTAACTATTAGGCCTCATACACACAGGCGTCTGAAAAAAAATAAGCAAAACGTCGGGTTCAACGTTTTGAAAAAAATCTGCGTTTTTTGCGGCGTTTTGCATCAGCGTTAGTGAGCGTTAATGAGCGTCGGCGTCAATAGGTGTTTTTTAAAAAAAATCAGTCCTCTGCTATTTTTCAACCTAAAAATGTCTGCGTCAAAAAACGCCAGTTAACGCCGGTACGGCATTAGCGGGTGTTAGTGAGCGTTTTGCCGATTAGCGTCAAAAAACTCCAAAATGCTACAGCCTCAGAACGCACTGGTCCTGCGTTCTAGAAACAGCTCACTAACGTCGACGCCCTCTACTGCTCAAAAACCCCGGTGTTTTTAGAGGGCCATTGAATAACATGGAGAGCTGTAAAAAATGCCCCTTAACGTGGCAACAAAAAACGCCCGTGTGTATGAGGCTGAAATATTTTATTTGTCAATATAGCAAACTTTTTCAATAGGTTCACTTTTTCTTACTATCAGTGTCCATAAGACATATTGGCCATAAAAACTGATCTTCATTAAAAAAAAAAAAATATATATATATATATATATCTATATATATATATATATATATATATATATATATATATATATATATATGGTTTTTTATAAGTGAACCCACAATCTCTGTTCTCAGTTGCACATGGGGCTTAGAGAGCTAGGGTTGAGGAAACAGCAGTACACTGATCTTCCCAGTGAATGGCTGTGTGTGTGTGTGTGTGGGGGGGGGGTCAGCAGAAGTCTGACCATTGGAGGATAGGCAGGCTGTGCTAGGAGCCTGAAAACTGACCACACTGGCACTCTTCATGCACTAGCTGAATGCGCTTTTGTGCTCATTCGCACTGTAATCCCACAGGAGTCTTTCCACAGCATATCCCATGTCTGCTTATCCCCCATCTTTCGGTCTGTTCGCTGGGATATGCTGTGGAAAGACTCCTGTGGGATTACAGTGCAAATGAGCACAAAAGCGCATTCAGCTAGTGCATGAAGAGTGCCTAGCCACGGTACAGGGTAAGGGTCCATTCATTCACTATCCGAGCACCTGCATGCAATCTCACGGGGTGAAAAGTAAAGGACTGAACATTTGTCATCAGATGATATACCCATGCTAAAGGAGAAAAGGATATATGCTATTTGAAGAGTGTTTCCATCACGGGCACCCACTGTTCTTTTGACTGGACTGTGTGTTTCTTGTATATGATTTCATGTTTATATCTATATTTGGTTTCTTTTAGTTACCATATATCCTTGCGCAAGGGTTAATACCCCTGTGAGACATCATATTTCCTAGCGCCGCTAATGTCTTCACATGTGCTTTTCCAGTTAATACAAATTGGTAAACAACCTTGTAACTGTATAGTGAAAGAGAAGCAGTACACAGGAGAGGTCATCCCTCTGTTCCTTACACTACATAATCTTCATACTGTTGACTATCAGCACTGCAGAAAGAGTGCTGTTGTGAATGGGATCATCAGGACAAATGTTATTTTTTATTTTATTTTAGTGGGTTAGTGGTTATCTATTGCAGCCATGGGGTCCGCAGTTTGAATTCTAACCAGGACACTACCTGAATGGTGTTTGCATGTTCTCCCCATGCTTCTATAGGTTTCCTTCAGGTACTCCAGTTTGTTCCCACAACTGAAAAGACATGCTTCCTGTCTAAATTGGCCCTATTACTGTATGCATCCGGGATAGAGAACTCAGATTGTAAATTCTTTGAAGGGGACATGACAGATCTAAAGGATCATGACAGAAGTTTCCATTCCACTGCCGTAACACAGCACTGCATACTGTGTGTAGCTAAGAATGCATACAGTTCATACAGTGCCTAGAGCAGCTCAATCTCTTTGGGAAGTAAATAGTTTGTTTGGCTCAGCTTGGCCCAAACAAACTATTCAAATTTCACTAAATGCTAGAGATCCGTTTTAAAAATACATTTTAGGATGTATTAATAAATGCAAAGCTGCATTAGTTTGTGTCATTTATATCCGCCTAGAGTTTAAAAAATAGGTATATTATTTGCACAATTACAATATGGCTGACATTAAAGGAAATATAATCATAGTTTCTATACATTTCCCATTCAAACATGTTTTCTTCACTACACTAAATCATTCCTATGTAACATTTAACCGAAGGTCATTTTTTTATATTTTTCCTTATTCTTATTTATTTGATATTTTGATGATTGTATTTTATATACAGTTTTGTAAATCCCTCCCTCTGCATATTTTTACCTTAGAATTGTTGGGATAAACACATTCTTATAGAAAAAAGGCTGCTTTGCAGTCAGGACAGACCTTGCACTAAAGCAGAAGAGCTGGGGTCATTGTATAGAACCACTATGCCGTAAGGAGAACCTATATATGTAATGCAGATATGTGTCTGCTCTCATGTACATATAGAATTATAAACTATATACAAATTTAAAGTTCTTTTTTAATCATTAACACTTATTTTAACATTGAGGATGCTAAATCATACAGTAATTGCATTTTTCATATATATATTAAAAAAGTATCAAAAATTATAATTTTGCCTTAATGAATAACATATGCTAATTAACTAAATGCCAATATATACTTGTTGGAAAACTTGGTTAAGGTGGACAGTAATGAATGTTCTATTTAATGGGATGCCTGTTGGCTTAATTTGTGCTGCACATTGCCATCTAATGTATCTCAGCTCTTATTGCACAAGTCTTATAGATACTTTGCAAAGGAAACCAAGCGTATAATAAGAGGCATTATAAATTAACCTTTTTGACCTTGCTGTCGGCTATGGACACACATTTAATTATTCCAACTTTACGGGCAGCTCAACAAATTCTTCTACCTGAGGCTTTAGAAAAGTGCCACTTAAGGACACTTCCGTAGAATAAACATAAGCTTCGAAGTCTACCATCCTACATTCTGTAACAGATAGAATTCTGAATACAGCATCTATTGTGACATGACTGTGAAGCTTCATTTCCAGAACTACATCAGTTAAACATGAACCACATTGAGTAGTCTTTTCTTACATTATAAAATGTTCCTGTTATGATTCTTTGAAGTTTTATTATCTGAATGTGAAATGTATTATTATTATATTATTAATAATATACAGGATTTATATAGCTAGTTTGCAATTTATGACCAACATACCAGTGAAGTTATGGTAAGGTGAGCTGCATTAATGCATGCTGCAACAGTTCCAGGAGACAAATCTGTAGAAATCTGGCTTAACTGTTTCATGGATTGGGGAATGGTTGAGATCTGTGTGTGTGTGACCATGTAGGAGTTTTTTTTGCTGACAATTGTCATTTCTGCAGAAAATAAATGGAAATCTAAAATGTTGCTGTTGTCACAAAAATAGATTGGAAACCTCCAAATGGGGATCCTTGCTGCAGTAGCAATTGCTAAGGTTGTGATTTCTTAATTTCCCAAAGAAAAACGCTTTTAACACAGCTTGTCTCATTATGCAGTAAAATGTTGCTCAGTTTTTCCCCATCTTTCTCCATCTTCAGGAAGTTCAAAAGTTGCAACATTATAGTACAGTGGTTCTCAACTCCGGTCCTCAGGACCCACCAACAGGCCAGATTTTAAGTATTACTTTGGGGAGATGCAGACAAGAATACTGCAATCACTGAGCTTTAAATGATATCACCTGTGATGTATTTGAGTTATCCTGCAAACCTGGCCTGTTAGTGGGTCCCGAGGACAGGAGTTGAGAACCACTGTTATAGTACAAAGGAACACTAAAAGTTGCAATATTAGGCCTCATGCACACAGGGTGTTTTTTGACTGTTTTACAGCAGCTGCTTTTAGCTGCAGGTGTTTTTTTCTACAGTCATTAAACCCTCCATCATGTTATCGTATGTGTTCATGCACACATAGGCTGTTATCAACTGTTTTGAGCAGTGACATTTTTGAGCTGTTAAAAAAACCCAAGACCAGAGGGTTCTGAGAGACGTTTTTTAGCTGTAAAATCATTCAAATGCCCAAAAACACCCAAAACACTCAGAAACGTCGATCCCAAACGTTTTTGGATGTTTTAGATCAGGGATCCTCAAACTACGGCCCTCCCGCTGTTGCGGAACTACACATCCCATGAAGCATTGTAAAACTCTGACATTCGCAGACATGACTAGGCATGATGGGAATTGTAGTTCCTGAACAACTGGAGGGCCATAGTTTGAGGGCCCCTGTTTTAGATCAATTGAAAAAAAAAAAAAAACGCTGGCCCTTTAAAAACGCAAAAAAACACGAAAAAACGTGCAAACGCCAGTAATATAACGCAGGTAAAAGCTGAAAAAAATCACTCATAAGCTACTGACGTTTTTTGGATGTTTTTTTTAAAGCCCGGTGTGCATGAAGCCTTAAAGTGTAAAGGAAAAAAAAGTGGTATAAACCTGAAAGATTACTAAATCAATCAGTGAAAAACTGATCAAATTATTCCTGCTTCAATTCCCCCATTTAAAATAACAGATTAACCCCCCAGTTAAGCCGACATAATTTATCTGAAAATACAGTATTTGGGAAAGAAAATGCATTCTTCTATAGAGTGGATAACACTAGATTTGTGGAATTATGGCAAAGGATGTGTAAAGAAATTGCTTTCGGCAGCTTTTATAAAGAGACAAAACTGCTGTAAATTATACACCCCCCCCCCCCCCAAAAAAAAAGGAAATACATTATAATTTTACTTTTTTATAAATAAGCCCCTTGTATATGTAGTGTATGTGGAACAGTGAAATCTTCTCCTTTAGGCAAGACATTGATTCTCAGTCTTGGGAGCCTGGAGAAGGTCGTTTTTGGGTTTGGAGATCCTAATAGTTTACTTAAAATTTTGCTTTACATTAAAGCATTACCCTAACAATCTTCCCCTAATCGAACAGTCAATATCTAAAGAGCCAAACCATCACTACACACAAAGCAAATCTGTAATAAAATAAGAACCTGCTGTCAGGTATAAATATAGTAGGCAGGTATGTGTAGCAGCCTCCAAGTTTCTGCTACTACACCCTAAGTTGTGCGCCATACTGATAGGCAAAGTTCCTATACTTAATGGTTGTATAACCTTTAACAGTTTTCATTTCATTTTGTCCCTCTAACCCCAACAAGCCCTAAAACCCTAAATCTCTAAGCCCAAAGCATTTTTAAAGTGGAGAAATTGCTAGGTAGAAGAGACTTTGTATAGCTCCTCTGCCAAAAACTCCCTTTCCTTTTTTGTAGGATGTTTTTTTGTAGTCTGTGTACACTGCCTGCAGCACATGGAGGAGGAAGGCGAGGGAGCTGAGTGTCAGAATACTGTAACTCAAGTGCACACCTAGGATATTGATTGACCACCCAATGGCTAAAGGGGAGATCAAAAGAGAAGCTCAAAATTGATATATTATTGAGGTATAGGTACCCTCATCCCAAAATAGCAAAGCATACAAGGAAAGGTTTGGGGCAATAGGGATTTTCTTGGTACCGTCATTAGACATTACAATGATTTGATTAAAAAAATAATTTTATTTAGTACATAGAAAAAATATATTTCTTTAAAACAGACAATGAATGTCTAAAAACATATCATTCATGAAGCAGGGTGTCTCTCGTCATTGCAACAGCATGTAACCTTATAGCTCTCAACATGTTTCGCTGTAGTCCGCTTCTTCAGGAGAGATCAAAAAAAGGCCACAAGAGAAGTATACACTAAAGATAACGAGAAATACATCATAATTACATCTATAGCAACATATCATACATAAATACAGGTAATTCGTTTCATAACTTGACAAATAGTAAATAGACCAAGAGCATCTACCTCAAGAGAACGGTGAGTGACGGAAGGGAAGCGGATGGAGAAATCACTCCCTTGGTGAGCACGGGAGCACAGTAGCAAAAGCCCCGTATACTCATCATTCTCTTGAGGTAGATGCTCACATCTACCTCACCGCGAAACATGTTGAGAGCTATAAGGTTACATGCTGTTGCAATGACGGGATACACCCTGGTTCATGAATGATATGTTTTTAGACATAAAGAGGGAAGATGTTGGATGCAAAAGAAACTGTAGCAATAATGTCAGTATTGGCAACACCTAGCTGTTAGTGCAAAAGGAAGACAAACTGAGATATAAGTCTGCCATAATGTGAAAGTAATGTTTGTATACTTGCACACTATGGCAAGAGCCGCCGCTGCTCTACATGCTACAGTTTCACTTAGATATAACTTCTAAAATAAGTCACTAATTCCTCATCTTCAGCATGCAGCATTCAGACTCCAACACTAGAAAAAAACAGCTTTAACATTTTTAGGCTCATATATTTTGTTCTATTTCACTTGAAGATGTTTATGCATGCTCTACATGGTTTACTGTAAGTACCACAAATGGTGGTAAAATAGGGCTTAAAAACTAGAAATTGTGAGCTTGTTCTGGGAATATGCAAAGGGAGCAAAAGTCAGAGTCAAACTCCAGCTAAATAGATTTTTCTGTATGCCTTCTAAGCAATGACCACCCCTACCGCTGTACTCTAAGTATCTCCCTACAGGAATATGTGTGTTTTGCTATGTTGCTGTTACAGGATACATGTGTGTTTTTTTCTTCTTGGATTACCATGTAATGCTTTCAAACTATTAGGCTGGATTCACACAAGTCAGGTGCGAATTCCAGCCTGTCTGCTGCCAAGAAGGGACGGAGCTACAGTTCGGCGGCTCCTGTCCGTTCTCACAGCGCAGCAGCTGTGGGGGGAGGGAGGGGCCGCAAGCAAGGGAAAATATCCCCGTTCAGTGCAAAACACATCTCTGTGTTAGATGTGCTCCCATTGAACACAATGGACTGGGAATTTGCACCGCATTGCACAGAAAACGCACACATTTTCTGTGCAATGCAGACTGCGAATGCAGTGCACATATGTGAACTGGACACCTTGAAAACAATGTGTTTTCAAGTGTCCTGCAAATTGGATGCGGTTTAAGCCGCATCCAATTCGCATAGGTGTGAACCCAGCCTTAATGAAAAAATATTTAACATAAATTTATTTTTCTTCCAGGATGGAATGTGGGATGTTAGAACATCTATTGAGTTTCTATTTTTTAATCAGGAAAATAAAACTTTTTCTGGAGTTCCACTTAAAAAAGTGAATGTTTAGAAACAGTCTGAGTACAATTACAGTCTGAACATTTTTTCTGCTTATTGGCAAGTCCCAAGTTTCTGCTGTGAAAGACTCTATCGCTCACGTTTAAAATTACCAAATAAGTTGGCTCAGATCAGAACTAAAAAATGCTGTCTTGAAAATATGTCATAATGAAGATTTTGATGTCATGGTATTTAGCAAAGTAGATCTTATCCATATCGATTGTGACCCTGCATGAAAATGCTGTCTTCGTACATATAAAAAATAAGCAACCATAAGTCAATTTTATTTATAGGATTTTACATCCCATTCCAGGGAGAGGTTTTTTTTGCACAGTCTGCAGTTTAAGTCTGGGGTCCCATTGCTCTTTTACTTTAATCTTTATTGAAGAAAAATACTTCTCAAATATTTTCTTCCATATTATGTTACTCTGTGTGAAATCGTGTTCCTTCACATCTGAGTAATACATTCAGCACATACAATTAGCTCCTAACAGTGGTTGTTTTAATGTGTGCATAAATCTCTTATTGAAATACTGTCAAATCAATAAGCCTTTTTTGGTGTTATGGAACTAGAGTGTGCGGTAAAGAAGCATTAGTCATCAGAAGAAATATGAAGTGCTATGTACATTCAGTACGATTATACTAGCCTTACTCTGTTTATCTGTGGCCATCCAGTGACTAGCAGCTTATTAGAGTAATCAAGACGCAATCTACTTTGTAAAACATCACAGATTTGTGTTACTGCAAAACCGTAATACAAAACCATTTGCCTAGATGCTGGGTAAAAATATTGAACTCCATTCCACCGAGGACTGAAGCAGAATGAACATAGAAATAATTGCAATTCCTACTATATTTTTATTCCCTCACAAAGCTCCCCTATAGTGCCACTGCCTTGTTGTATTTCCTTGAAAGCCCATATGTAGTGATCAGGCCATACAAGCCCAAGTAAAACTGGCAAGTGAGTCAAATGCAAATTTAGAAGATGCTTTTTGCTTGTGTTTTAAGATCAGGAGTTGCAGCTGGGGCTGAAGCACATCAGAAAATCCAAGGCCTGACAATCAATGATCATGTTGACAGTGTTGTCATACTAGCCTGTTGGGACTTGGCTTCTTTGTGAGAAGATATTGAGATTCCTGAAAAGCTAAAGTGGCATTGCAACTGAGCACAAAGCAAAGGTAAGTATGTACTTCCCCAATAAGTGTAGAGTTAAGTCATCTCGCCAGAGTCTGGGAGATGTTTAAAGCTTATTGGGGGATCTAATTCTGAGAGCAACTTGTCCTTTCATCAAAGGATTATGCAATCCCTCACTATGCAGCACATGAACTGATTTGATTCTTGTGCTGCTTCTTCCTTTCACACTCTAACCCTGCTGTACATAGACTGCAATATTCCAGATCAAATTCAGGCACTCATATCTGTCTAGAGTTCAGCTATACAGTCATAGCACAAAGAAGCAGGGACACAGATGTGAATGTAGTTTCTAAGAACTATTTAACCCTTGTGGTTGGAGGGGAGGGGATAGGGGCAGTAAAAATAAACAATTAAGCTGCAGCAAAATTGACCTCACCTGGTGTGTTCACCCTAACGTAACCTATTCTAAAGCTAGGCTTGTAGTATTCCCATTGAAAAGCCCATTTGGCTGTCAAAAAAGCAGGCATTCAGGAGGCAGCAGCATCACCTCCTGAACACCTGCCAGTTGAGCCTTGCTGCCCTGTGAAAAGCCAAGACATGACACGTGAAAAAAAAAGCCCTAAATCTTAGGCTGGCCATACATGGGTCATTGTTTTGTGTTCAACCAGTGAGTTGAAGGAAAGAAAAGGACTTGATTCCCCATCCACACATTCAATGTGAATAGGGGAATCCTCCCTGCTGATCTATTGTTTTCTCATTACAGGGAACCTTCCCCGCTGTCAGAATACACTGATCAGCACAACCGGCTATAGCCAGTGGCGTTGATAGATGGACTGATAGATCAACTTGTGTACATCCAACCTGCCTATAAATGGATCGAAATTCAGCTGGTCCTTGCTGAAATGGTTGAATTTCAATCTGTGTATGGCTGACATTTAGTCGTACACCACTCCTTGCTCCCTAAAGCCATGTGTAGTTGACCTTTTAGTTCATGCACAACTGCCCTCAAATACCAATTTAGGTTAAGATAAACTCATATCTCCACCTAACCGAGTTGGGTCTGTAATACAAATGCTGGATGTTTGGGCTGTGAAAAAAATGACACCTTTAAGCAAATCAAATTCATGTATGTACCCACATTTGAATGTAGGTATGTATGTGCATGTATGTGCACATATATATATTCGGTGTGCCTTGTATGAATTGCTCCCCTTAAAAAAAAGAGTCTTTATTATTATACTAATCAAAAAGCCGAAGGAAGTTCTAATTTAATTTCACCTTGTTAGAATTTACTTGCAGTGGTTATGTAAATATCTGTCTTATCTTAAAACAGCATATAAGACAAATTTTTAGTGTTTAATTAATTGGATATCTTCACTTCTTGCTAGCTCTCAAGACTGTCAGATAAATGAGCTTTGATGCATAAATAATGACTGTATTACATGCACTATGCCACTGGCCAAAGTACCAGAAATTTTAATTCACTTGTTCAGCTAAATTTCATCTTCACTTCACAGCCATAAAATTCTATATTGACAAACGCTCAAACCAACTTTGACTCTAAGGTATCTGGTCAACATTTTTCTTCTGTATGGATATTAGTTTATTGAATAAATGGCATCTGTTTTCCTCCACATCACCACTAGAGCAGGTATATCTTTTTGACAGCTCCTCACGATTTATAGCTGTGCATGCTCTGAAGAAAAATAGTGCTAAGCAAAAAATTCCAATTCATTGCCTCTTAGTACTTAATTAAGTTCCAACACACTGTACACCGCAGGTGAACCCAGCAATGACTGTCACATCAGCTCTAAGATGCAAGGCGTTCTCTCTCTAAGAGACATAAAGGCATTTATAGAATCTTGGCCTGATGTTTTCTACCTATGATGATCATTAATCTAACCCTGCATGATGGCCATGAGAAAACACTGCATAAATCCTGAAATGGAGACATGCAGTCAACTTGCTTTTAAAATGTCATGTTTAGCTCAATGCAGCTTATGAAAGTAACCCTTGTGTGAACTAGAACGCTTTTAGAATTTGGGCCTCAAGGAAAAATAAAATTAGTTTTCCCATCTTCCTATGTAGAAAAATAAAAATTAAAGTGTTATGTATGCATTTGTTGGTAAAAATATTTTCTAGGAGGTTTGCTGTACAAATATTTATAAAGAAATACTAAAAGTTTAAAAGAAGTTTCAAAATATAAAGACATCCGTTTTTAAAGGGGAGAAGCTGATTTGATCTTCCACTAGAATTTTATCATTCTGCTCACAACCAGAATAAGAATCTATCAAAAACATAGCAATCATCAACTCTGTCATGGGAAACTTCTTAGTCAACTAGTCAGATTCAAACCGGCACCCCAAAAATTACATTTGGAGAGTGATAGATTGAACCTGATTGGTTACTATGAGTTGTCCGAGAAGTCTTCCCAGCCACTTTTAAGGTTCTGTGGTTAGGATTAATATGCACAAGATGGTAGGGGTAAAGCTGAAATCCTGGCCAAATGGCAACAATATAACTGTGTGTCCCGATCAAATGATATCACCACAAAAATTGATTCAATAGCTTTTTTTCAAATGTAGAACTAGTGGTCAGGCCAGGAATAGTGTTAATGGGAATCTAGAATGATTTTTGGCTCTATAAAACAGAAAGCCCAGAACTGCCTGCTTGGTTTCTAGTTATCACTCTAAAATGAATTATGATATCCTTGCCTTTGTAAGAAGGACAGAGGGTGTTGGCTGACTCGTTCAAAGCTATTTAGCATAAAACCTGATGAGGCTTCTGTTCTTGCATAGATCTCCCCTTGCTGGCTGTAAGTGGTAAATAGAAATATTAACATGCACTATTTAACGTGTATCTGGTTTAAAACAAATTTATATATTTTTTTGGTTCAAAACATAATAAAGAAAAAAGGAAAATAACACATTCCGTTTAAAAGGTGGTATGACTTTTTTGGCTGTATTTGAGTAAGAAAATGATAAGATTCAGTTTAATTTGGGAGAGTGTCTTCTTTAAAAATATTTTTAAATGGAGATATGAGTTTTTATTGGTCTATTTGACTAGGTTCAAATACCTGCACCCTATACCACCCAACTAAAAATCACTGTAAAGGCAAAAAAAATATAAAAATATCACTAATGTCTGCCACATCAACTTTATACTACCTTATTAAATTAGCTTGCTCATGTTATGCTAATATGTAAAACTTTAACCTAGTTGCCAACTCACATAGCATTTAAAATGTATATAAAGCCCAAACCTTTTGTTGTTGTTTTGGAGAGACTATGGAGTTGTTAAAACCTCCATCAGTTTTTTGGTGTTCCTCAATAACTGTCTAAGAGGGGCTAATCCTTCACTTTGGAAAGTTTGTTTGCCTGCTTCCAATTGTGACCCTGGAAGAAGTAAAGAAAATATACCCCAAAGAGACATAGACAGTAATACACAAAATGCACAGGGCGTTTAGCTTTTCCCCGCTCTATTAAAAAAAGTTTTGGCTTTATGTACACTTCAAGGATCAGAATTTTTGAATTGCAAAATGCCCATGTGAAAAAACAAACTGTAAAAGGATTTTGTCAAGTAAACCCTGCAGCTAAATACAAAACTATATATAATATATTTTTTTAAATAGTTATGACACTTTCATCTTCTGGCATGTTTATAAAAGAAGCTCCACATCTCCATAACAGCTGCCATTTGTCTATTTCCCTTCATTAATATATAACTAATAACCTTCAGGTACACCCATACCGTCTTGTTTTACCTGTCTGGATTCTGGGTGCACACATGCATCTGTAGTAGAATCCGTTGGGTAAAAGTCTTAAAGCATTGTCCACATTTCCAAAGATGCCAGTCACTGAATTCTGAGTTGAGTTGGCTTGTTGAGGTTGGACTGGCAAGCACTCGCTGGTTTTTAGCATTAATCTGGTTAAATCCTGTATCCAGAGGCCCAGATTTATCCAGGAGAGAATAGTTTCTGTTGCATGGAGTCTGTGGGAAAACTATGGACCTTTGCAATGTGGAAGAAGGCAACTTGCCATTTTTGTTGAAGGGTTGCAGTGCGTCTTGCCTGGTCATGGCTTCCATAACTGGTGAGGGGACATTCACTGCAAGACAAACACAGTGAGCAAATAAATATCTTAGTCACTCACAATATGTGTATCATGACAAAATTATGCCTGTGTTCTGGAAATAACAACAAATCTATCACTTCAGTGAAGATGCATCTAAATTATGATATAAATGTTCATGTAATATTCATAAATGTATCTACATTGCAAGTCAATGATTTTCTCTTTCTCTGCTTCATGTATCACCAATACGTTTTTTGACGCCGGCGTTTTCTGGCGTTTTTTTTCAGCTCTCCATGTTAGTCAATGGCCTCATAAAAACGTCGGCGTTTTTGAGCTGTAGATGACGTCGGCGTTAGTGAGCTGAAACTAGAACCCACAGCCATCACGTTCTGAGGCTGTAACGTTTTGGCATTTTTTGACGCCGACGCCACAATATGCCAGCAAACACCAACAAACGCCACCTATTATTATACTGGCGTTTTCCGGCGTTTTTTGACACCGACGTTTTTAGGTTGAAAAATAGCAGAGGGATGATTTTTTTAAAAAACCGCCTATTGACGCCGACGCTCACTAACGCTCAAAAACGCCAATGCATAACGCCGAAAAACGCCAACTTTTTTTCCTTGACGTCGGGCCCGACGTTTTGTTTATTTTTTTAGAAACGTCCGTGTGTATGAGGCCTAAAAGTAAGAAAATTAAAGTAGGTAGATTGTAATTTGTAGTGGAAGAATCTTCTTAGTAAGGACACTTGGGGGTTGATTTACTAAGACTAGAGAGTGCAAAATCTTGTGCAGCTCTGCATAGAAACCAAGCAGCTTCCAGATTTTTATTGGCAAAGCTTAACTGAACAATCTGGAGTTAGAAGCTGATTGGCTACTATGCACAGCTGCACCAGATTTTGCACTCTTCATTTTTAGTAAATCAACCCCCTAGATACATTATATTTTATGTTAGAGACATAATGAACCTAAAAGGAACATGTTTGGGAATACCCATCCTGCATTACAAAGAGATAAACATTAAAAGGTTACCAGTCCCAGATCACTTGATTACCAAGAAAAAGATAGTGGGGTGAACTGATGCTATGCTTGGTGAAAAATAAAAGTCCTCAACAAATAGGTTGCACTTCTGCTATGGATTTTAAAGCTGAATTTTCAATTGTGCATGAAGTGTGCTTTTAAAATAACATGTTTGTTACATTTCATTTTTTAAATTCAAAATATTATTATCATCAGAAAAGACAAACCTTATATCTGTGATTGATATACAGTTGTAAAATGTTCCCCTTCTTGATGTACTCTTACTTAAAACATTGGTCCACCCAAAGTTCTATGTCAGTTATGATTGGAGGCTGGTGGTCAAAATCAACCTGTGTCAACTATCTCTTGAGGAGCACAGCAACAAGCTCTACCTTCTAACATTCTAGCCTCTATTCGTGTCTGTCTTGATATTTTTGTCCCTTCCAAGATTGTATAGTGCTCCCATTCCTTCTGTTGCATTCTCAGTAAAATAACTAAACCAAAAATCCAACACAGAGAGTGGAAACACAATGTGCAATGACCAGACCAGATTGTAGACCCAAATACTCAACTGTAAAAATCTCACCAATGGCTCTCCAAAAATATAAACCAGCATACTATATAATGCACCAAAATCTACATAAAATGGAGTATCAGGTTTTTGTGTACTGACTCTTTAATTGTTACATGTATGATATTAACATAGCAGTTGATATAAACAGAAAGGAGTATGGATTCATCTGAATGTAATTGTTACATATACCTCTTTTCTTCCATGCTCTAATGTGCCTGTAATATCCTTATAAGCTCTTGACCTTGTTTTGCTATTTATATACGGAATGAACCTAAAAGTTTTGAGGCTAATTCTTCACTACATTAAAAACATTACATTGTTTTTGATTAGATTGTAAGCTCTAATGAGCAGGACCCTCTGATTCATACTGTATTTAAGTGTATTGTGTTTGTACTGTCTACCCTCAAGTTGTAAAGTGTTGGGTACACTGTTAGCGCCATATACATCCTGTATAATAATAATAATATGTTGATTCTTCAATCAATTGATGTCTTCTTACTCTGGTTTGTGAGGTTTTATTGAATCTGGGTACAAATGTTGCTTTGCACACAGAAACATACTTCCTAATATTACATTGGCATTATGTTATCTTTACAGTGTCCTTTGTTACCACTTCCCTTTCATATATTACATCTCTCCCTTCATAATAGATGCAACTGTCCATAAGTCTTACTGGGGGTATAATCTTTTGTAGCACAGATAATATCTGAACCTCCATATGGTGACCTTAACTGGTGTCTACTATGGAAATTGAAGTTTTCTCCTGTATAGCAACAACATGAGGAGTGCATATTCAGTAAGTGATGCTTCCTCACAGGCATATTGCAGACAGTTATTATTAGATGTGCAATTACCCAAAATAATAATCTATAGCAAGATACAAAGGAGCAAGGGAAAGATCCTGGTTTTGATATTCATCTATTTTTTAACCCTTACATACTTTGATAAAACACTGAAAAACACACATGCAAAACAAACAAAAAAAAAAAAACAATACAC
Organism: Glandirana rugosa; assembly: GCA_018402905.1. Lineage (NCBI taxonomy): Eukaryota > Metazoa > Chordata > Amphibia > Anura > Ranidae > Glandirana > Glandirana rugosa. The sequence goes on from BLSH010389319.1 coordinate 444,393, forward strand.
CATGATTGATGTATAGAACAAAAGTGTACCCCCTGGTACTTGGGACTTTAATGGCAACTACAGTTTATATATAAAAATTTAGTTTTATTTAATTTTATGGTTAAAATTAGGTGCATATATCACCATTTAAAGACATAACAAAATCATGTTAAAAACATGTTTTGTTATGTCTTTAAATGGTGATATATGCACCTAATTTTACCCATATAATGAAATAAAATTGTATTTTTATATATAAACTGTAGTCGCGGTTAAAGTCCCAAGTACCAGGGGGTACACTTTTGCTCTATATATTAACTATAGGGATGTTGGCAATTGGGCTTTGACCCAGGTGGTATATATAATTCTCCACATCCTGATTGAGAAACTTACCCAGGGTGAAAATATGGCTTAACATTAGATTGTCAATGGCTTCTTACATGACAAATAAACAATTGGTACACTCAAAAGATAATCAAGAAAATTCATAAAGATATCAGTGATGCCAGCTCCTTACAGTTTTCATCCTGAGCAATGCACTGCAATGGAATCCCAAAGAACGACGTGTAGCTGTCATTGTACCACACCAGCAGTTCTGTGCCACGGGGAATGTCAATACAAGCTCTGTAGAATATGCTGGATCTGGTAAGAGAACAGAAAATCAATCACTGTTGAACTATTTCCTCCCGACAGTCTCACTTATAACATTAAAATAAAATTATGTTCTGTGTGAAAAGGAAACGTTTAAATACAGATATCTTTTAATTGTCAAACTAGTTTGTAAGGACAAGACAATAAAATATTGAATATTACAAATAGCTTTATGCTACAAATTTAAAATGAAATGTTTTTCTCTCTCTATGCAAATACAGCAGCTATTACAGCTCATTGTGATGCACAAAGGTTCTGCTGCTAGAACATGCATTAAGGTAAAAAACCTTCTGTTGCAGAGGAACCCTTACCTCACCCCCTATACTTACCTGAGCCCGATATTGATTCAGCATTGTGCATGAGAGCAGCAGCTCTTCTGGCCCTCTCCCTCCTTACTGGGCAGACTGATAGTGGCAGAACCACTGGCTCCTGCTCCTGTCAATCAAATCCTGTGACGAGGGAGCAAGGGGTGGGGCTGAGCCCTGCTGTCTGTGTCTAGACCCCGCATGTGTGCCCCCCCTAGAAAGAGGCTTTCTATGGGGACACTCACCAAAGAGGAGGAGCCAGAAGCTTTGGCGGGGAACCCCAGAGTTTTCCCTAACCATGAATCTTTCCCTATGCCCAGCCGCCTTTACTAGCATCCGACAAAACTTTCCATTTAAATGGTCTTCCCATTCCTTTAAGTACTTAGGGATCAACATTTCTAAGGACCTCTACTGAACTTTTGCTCTGAATTTTCTCCAGCTTTTGCACAGGAACCGACAGAACTTGCATACCTGGTCTAACTTAACTTTCTCCTGGAAGGGGAGATTTATAAAATAGAACATACTACAGCAGCTCCTATACCCACTACAGATGCTTCCCATACATGTTCTACCCTCCTTTCTAAAAGTGATGCAATCACTCCTAATGGAATTTCTTTGGCCCAACAAACCCACAAAATTGAAAAACACTGTTCTGTGTAGACCTAAATATATGGGAGGGTTGGCTCTACCAGATATTCTTTTTCGCTATATGGCAGTATATCTTTCACAAGTGTTGGACTGAGGTATGAACAAGGGCTCAAACCTTCTGGTGCCCACTGAACAACAATGTCTCCTGTTCCTCTCTCTGCTCTTCCCTGGTGCATGTGTCCTCTTTCCCCTACGCAGAAATCACTCCCTAAGATTGGTCTCATCTGGGGTGTTGCACAGGGGACTTTCCTGGACATATACCTTTCTCCCCACCCTTTCCCTTTATTTTCAGCTCTTGGAAACCCATGATTTCAACCTGGATTGTCAGATCATGTCTGCAACTAACAAGGAGGGTACATTTAAAATGACACAATTTATTGCACATTTTTCCTGACCTACATATTCAGACACTCAAAAATCCCACCTTGAGAACTTTGAGTCATTGGTGCTGGAGGCAGCTGATACGTTTTTGGGCCTCTCTGCCTTCAGTCCTGACCTTTAGCGTCCCTTTCTTTCTTTGAACAGGAATGTGTGTCCAAGGTTTTGACAGAAAAATTCTCTTTCCTTTTACTACAAAGTACTTCTTTAATCTGGGATTTCTTTATCTTTCCTGGATAAGTGGGAACACGATCTCCATATATTTACAAAGGATGAGAGGTCCCAACCTTACCAATCCTCTATAAATAACAAATTACAGGAATCTAGTAGTATGGAATACATCATACCATCCATTCTATGTTCCAACTGACTTTGAAACAGTTTTGGAGATGTGGTGCATCCCCTGGTGATCTTTTACAAACCTTTTGGTCATGCCCCAAACTTACACATTTCTAGGATCAGATCCACCTGGTTACTCTTCAGGTTACTCCAGGTTAGTTCCCACTTTAGATCTCCCATCATCATTAATCTGGCCAATGCAGCTTTGGTCTGTATACCAGACCTCTGGAGTCAACCTGAACTACTGTCTAAGGACTATGCAAAAAACCCCAATTGGGACTTTTAAGGGGAAACCAACTCCATAAGAGTATAACAAATATCGTAAAACTTCAAATTTTAGTGGTTGAATAAAAAAAAGGAACCCAAACAACAGGTTCACAGGGACAAGGAAAATACAGACAATTATAGTGGATGCATTGTGTATGCAGCAATACAATAAAACACAGATATATGAAAAATGGGTATAACCACCACACTCTGTTTGTGGGAAACAGAGAGAACCCAGAGCTACTGTCTAAACAGCTTTCATGTACTAGAGTTAATGATATTAAAAACATTGAGGATTTCATTAACTCTTTTAGGGGCACAGACAAATAATTCTAAATGCCATTGCTTTACTGGTTTGATTTTCTTACCACTGATGACTATCAGTGCTGCTGGAATTCTTATACCAAGCCATATCTTTTCTGGTGCTCCCCTATAGGTTTTTTTCATCTCTCTATTACCCCTCTTCTCCTTTCCCCCTTTCCCTTTGTTCCCCTCCGCTCCCCTCCTACCCTCCCACTCCCAATGTACCAGCCCAGGCTTCTTCTGCTACACTTTTCTACTTCTTTTCCTCACTTTTTCTCTTTTCCTGTGTACCCCCCCCCCTCCTTTCCTTATCTTCCCTACCTCTATCCAAGTCTGCTACACCCATTTCTTCAGTCCCTATAGAGTGTCTAGGGCCATGGGAGCATGTGGTTCTTCTGTTTATGTTTTTGAGAAGTCCTGTTCTCATTCCTTTTCAGTGTATTTTCTCTGAATACTGTATGTATTTTGCAGTCATGTATTGGTAGTTTGTTTTACCTACCTTGTGGTTTTTGTCATCATGCGCAGTCATATCTGTGACACTGGTGATTCTGTGCACTGCAAGTACGCTCCAGAGCTTAGTAAATTAGGTAAAGCTTCACTTTGCAAAGAATATTCAATCACATGCAAGGAAAATAAAAAAAATGCATTTTTGCTTACACATGATTGGATGATGGAAATCAGCAGAGCTTCCCTCATTTCAGAGATTCCCCTCAAATTTAGAGCAACTGCCCTTGCAGTTCACAGTATATTTGTCTTTAGTAAATCAACCTCCCCGCATTGTGTTATGGTTTTTGATTTATGTATACTTCTACCTTTCCTGATTGACTACATTTTATTGTGCGCTGGTATTTATGCATTTTAATTTCTTAAATAAACTATTTATAAATTTTTTTAAAAAAAAATAAAAAGAAACGTTTCCCTTTTAACTCCTTTTAACCTTTATTTTACCCTAATCAGCTGTAATAACTAATCCCCCCCTACTCTTCAAAGCTATTATTTTGCCTATGATTTTTTTTCTTTATTTCTTTTATTGTAACCATTATTTCTTAAGCTTTGTTTTTGTTCATTATTCAGCTTTTTTAGTGTTGCATTAAAAAAATTATAATTGAAAAAAAGTCTTTATTATATTTGTAAATAACATTGCAACGCTTTGTACTAGAATCATCATTTTTGTGTAATTCTAAACAGGACAGGTTATAAAAGTTTTAAATGCATACTTTTTATTTACAGTAACACATTTTTTTTCTTTACACTAACACTGATCAAATAGAAAAAGGTGTTTTGAATTTTATTAAATAAAATATTTTTTTAAACACAATATCGCCAAAAGAAAGCCGTGTTTGTCCTAAAATAATCATAAATGTATTAGCTGCTATCTTTAGTAATGACAATGTTATTGCTGAATAAACATCAATTCAGTTTGATCAGTAATGAGTGGGTACCGCGCTTCGGATTTAATTGTAAGCTTGCTGCCGCCTATGAGAAACCCTTCCTAGAGAGGAGCTGGTGAGCAATAAGTGTATACAGCTGGGCCTGGCGCTGCTTATTGGGAAGGTAAATATGTGCTCTACTGATACAAACTAGTGCCCTGATTCAAAATTCTACATATGTGTATCTACTGTAAAATATATTTTAAAATATGTGAATAAGAGGTCTGCGTCTCTATATTCTGCAAATGTTAAACTGCATGTCAAGCTAATGCATCAGGATAATAATTGGTGTTAGTCTCTGAATAGCATACAATGTCCCATATAGTCTATGCAGTGATCTCCTTAATTTGCAGTACTGACATATAAATGAACTAGTGCTATACAATGTAAATGTATGATATAGGCAATAATCCCCTTAGTTCACAGTATTGATATTTGAAAGTGCTGGTGCACGATATGGTGGTCTCTAATATTTAAAGTATGATGACAAATATCCAATGTAAAAAAATCAATGAAAAAAATGGTTATAGAATTATGTAAGGAAAGTATAAAGAAAAGTGCACGGTGCTCAAAAAGTGTTTGTGAAGTCTTTTTTCAGTATGATCAGATGCTTTGGAGGCCAGAGGAGAGCTCTGGGGTCTAATAGATCCCAGATCTCTCCATAAAGAGGACCATGTTGTTCATCCCTTGTGATAGCATATAGTTGATAAAAAAGGGGTAAAAGAAAAAAAAATAAAATAAAAAGCCAAATACCTTAAAAAATAAGTAAAGCACCCCGAGTGTAGTAATTCTAGGGCTAGACCTCCTGTGTAGCTCTAAACTGGTAACCTATAAAGGCTGTTATAGCATTGCTTAAGGATAATTTAATGTACAGTAGTTTGTCGCTGTTCCATGGGTGCACGAAATGTTGAAGCAAGATATGTTTGGTATCTATTTACTCAGCGTAATATCATCTTTTTTTATTTTATCAAAAAAAGTGGGTATTATATTGTGTATGGGCACAATAAAATTCATTAAAGTGTATTCCTTTCAAAAAACTTTGCATTCAGAGGATCACTGCACAAAAATTGTGTACCAAAAAAAATGCAACACCCACCATTTTATTCTCCATGGCTTCTGCTTAAAAAAGCTATAATGTTAAAGTGGTTAAAAAAAATGACCCAGCAATTATAGTTTCTGTTTAAAGCTCAATTGAATCCTCCTAATGTATTACTGTTATGCACCCAGGCTGCATTTACAGTAATTCCTATGCTTCTTTTTCCTTTTCATTATCAATTGAGTAGTGCATCAAGGGTTGAAAAACCGTATGCTGTCAGCACATAGGAGAGTTTGATTGCAGCTCTCACACACATGCAGCCATCTGACTCTTCTGTGGTGTGGCATGCCTTGCTGAACACTGCTCTAATCAACATCACTTTGGCTCCCTGAGCAACATTATTATGGAGAGCAGTGTTTAGGGGGTCACGTTGGTGAGCTGGGCTGCTGCTTGTGTGCAAGAACAGCAGTCTGACTAACCTCATTCAGCAGAATACAGGAACCTAACTTTAAGACTTTACTGCTTGTGAACTTTAAGGAACCACATTGGCTCCAAAGTGGCTGAAACTACAGTGGCAGTTGAGGGTATGTTTTAAAGTTTATTCACTGCTTGTCAAGAATATGAAAATATTTAAATGTCCATGGCCTGACCACAGTTGTACTTTAAAGTGAAACAAAATCCCTTCTTTGACAAATTGCAAGAAGCCATTCCTCATTTTCTATGTACACTACACAGTGCATGCTCAGGAGTTACATCATCTGTGGCCATCAAATGGCTGAAAAGAAGAGCCTAGGCAACTAAAAGAAGAGGGAGGTGACGTTGGTGGCGTTGGAAGAAGCAGAGATCTCAGCCCTAAAGGAGTTCCCACTGACAGGTACTGTAAATGCAACTAAGTGTACCATAAGGTGCAAGTGTGCTAGTTGCACATATAGGCATAATGTGAATTTCTTTCTGCTTTAAAGTGGTTGTCAACTTGTGACAACCACTTTAACCTACAGGTAAGCCTATGATAAGGCTTACCTGTAGGCGCCCTGCATATCTCCTAAACCTGTACAGTTCAGGAGATATGCACTGTTGAAGCTGTGCCAACGTCATGTCGGCACATGCGCAGTGAAGGAACGGCCTGCGTGCCGTTCCTCCACTGCGACCGTGCCGTGACGTCACGCGACTCCAGACAGTCACATCGCTAGAGTCGCGGCCCCGGAAGGATGAGGGGCAAAAGATGGACACAGCCTGGAGCGGGGACATCGCTGGACGCCGCAGGCTTCGTTTGCAGGTAAGCGGCACATAATGCTACTATGCAATGTATAGTAGCCCATTATGTTTCTACTTTTCAGGGGAATATAGAGGACGTAAACCCAGTCTGGGTTTACTTCCTCTTTAAGTTCAAAATTATTTGTAATGTATACAACTGTAATAAGATTTAATTTCCATCTTCAGCTTCAACATTTTATATTTCAATATTTTTATTAAAAAGATCTGGAACAAAGGCAATTCTCAGGTTGTCATCATATCAAGGCACAGGTAAATAAGGTATGAAGAGTAAGGATAAGTAAAATCCAACATCAGAAGAAAAAGGCATACAACAAGCAAACATGGTCTCCAAAGGCAGCTTCAAAATATTAAATAATCTTGGTGTATTCTATCTTTAAAAGTCAGTTTGATGTTATTTCCTATTCTAGTACAGCTACAATGCTTCTCAAGAAGTTGTTTCTTAATCCATCTTTTGGAAAAAACTACAGACTTGTATAGCAGAAAAATATAATATTTATCTGGAAAAAGTTTCTCAATCACAACTGAAAATATTAGTTTTTGGTGAAAAATAGAACTACTTTATATAACTTAACAGCCTTTCCATAAAGAATTATCTGTAACAGGACAATTTGTCTGTAGTGTAACAGTGCGGACATATGGGAGTCCGATTCTACATTTTTCACCCGTGTGAGATATGCAGTTGTCAACATATTTTGTCACCACAAACTGCCTCTTGGCAACGGGATCATAAAGATCAATAGAAAAGTGCAGATTCTCAATATTTTACTCGCAGCTGCAAAACTTTCATTTATCTTGTTATTCTCTCTATTTACAGCCATTTTTTTTTTCTCACGAGGGCTCTGCTGGCTAAGCAGAACTACCGCTTTCTATGAATATCTGACAGAAACTCTCAGTTTGGACTGTTTTTGTTTTCCCTCCATAAACTTCCACCCGTCGACTGCCGCAATGAAAATTCTCTCACTGCAGATTAAAAAAAAAATCAATAGTAAGTTCTCAAAGCTGAGAAAAATCAAGTCGACTTTGTACTTTACCATTGCAAACATTTCATCTTTCACTTTGGCTCTCTCTAACATAAACAAAGCGGAGTAGCAAGCGAATGTACTAAAACCAAATGACACCGTTTGCTGCTGAAAGAGCAGAACTGTTTTCAAGCAATGGGTGGTCCCGGAGGGTTGGGGTAGGCTAAAAAATAGTGTAAGCATTCACCATTTCTTCCAAGCAGATAATGCGTCCAAAACTCGCACAACTCTCTGCATGGTGAAGTACATCAAAGGGATTTTTCTCATTTCGCATAATATTTCCTTTGCTGACATGTATTTAGTATTGTGGTTGGATGACTCATAAAGATAGCTTCATGGCGTCCTAACGCTGTTGAAGTAGAACACATGCCAACGGACATTATTGTCAGCCTCAAAATAAAAACAAAACGTTCAACCGAGGGTCAATCAATCACACAGCTCTTTGAAGAAAATTCCATTTAGATATTAGACATCATAACACAGGGAATTCAAACCAGCTGACTTTTTGTGAAAAGGACAACTTTGGACAATATAAAAATAGGCCAATGCCTTAAGTGTTCCCTACCCAGAGAGCTGCGCTCTTTGGTGACTGAAAAGAGTTTATTTAATTTTCATGGTTCATTGCATTGAAAGCTGAAACATCTGAAACTGGGCTATACAGAGTTGTTAACATCTCATCAGGATTTAGAAAGTGCTGTAAAAATGTCCGACCCATGTAAACGATTTCATTTTCAGCACTCATTTTTTAAGGATCATTTTGGTTTTTCAAAATGTCTTTCATTATATTTACTATAATATTGCCAACATATTGATGTTATTATATTGGTCCTTAGAGACATGCTTATAGTGTGTATATTAGGTTGCTTTTCAATATGGCCTCCTCATCTTCCCTTTAATCACCCAGATGAGTAAAAAGGAGCTATATACTATGCATCCGCTTCTATTTTCTAACTGTGTTATGGTAGAATTACATATAGCTTATATATGTGGCTTGCTGTAACTGATTTTGTCTGATGGAAGCATGTTTTCATTGGCCCAGTTATTGCTTTTTGTGCCAAATGGTTTTTAATTAAGGATGAGGTTTCAGTTTGCTGCTACCTACCATGTATTAAAGAGGAATCTTGCAGGTATGCACTGCATAGCATTTTGACTATGGCAACAAGCTTATGAGGGCCAATAGGGGGTTTTGATTTAATCAGACCCTTCACTGTTGTAAGTAAAGCTAAAAGCTAACAAACTGCATAAGGAGAGATTATGGTCAGTTAGGAAACAGCACTTTAATTTTGATTGCTAGCTCTTTGAGCAATCAACCCCTTTGCTGCCTTTTTGTTGTTATTACTTTTTGCTCTTTCATTTTGTTTTGTGGTTTACTTGAGGGCAGCAGTCCATTGACTACCATCCTTTCCATATCAAACTCTTTTTCTTTGCTGCAAGGCTTCCATTCTAAAAAAAATTGCTTTTGTGTTGATAGGACCTTTACTTTAGGTTAAACTACTCCTTTTTTTTTTTTTGCTGCAGAACTTCCTTTTAAAAAAAAAATTTTTTTTTCAAATGTTGTTTTTGTTAGGGTTTTCACTTATTTTGTGGGTTTTTTATTTTTTACTGTTATTTGTTGATATGGCAATTTTTAAGTTTGGGGTGCTCGAAGCAGAGCATTTACTTGTTACATTGTATGAAAGTACAAAAAAAAAACCAGGAGCAAGAACAGTAAGCACCCAAACCAACTCACGTTACACCATCCACATTCACTGCACTCCCTATACCCACAGATAAAATAAAAGTCAGGCATATAGCACTTATTAGTACGTGCTAGCCTATTATCCCTCATTAAAATTGTCCTGCTACTGACCAATTTTACACTGCCATAGCCTATGCAATATAATACTCCTTGTAAATTAAACCACTGTCTATGCTCTTTGTTTCTTGTAAATTTGGGCCTAGCCTTGCTATTTACAATTGTCTTGCTGCTGGTCAATTTTACATTTCTGTGTAGTCTGCAATCTCTTAATTCTTGCAATAAAACCCCCTGCCTCTACTCTGTTTCCTTAGTATATTCTGGTCAGTTTTCCCTCATTGAAAATGACCTGCTGCAAGCCAAAATTATGCTGTTGTTAAAACTACTAAAAAAGTTTTTCAAACTAAAATGAATCAGACTGAGATGCCCTCTCTGTATGTAGGCCAAGCTAATTGTAAAATGAAAAAAATATATATTCCAAAGCCATATATGAGCTGCCAGTGTCACTGAGTCTGTGAAAATCAAACTGTTCTGTAACACAACATACAACTTTAAGACATTGCCAACCATATTATTTAAATGAATTGTATATTTGTAATGTTGCCCTTGAAACCACATAAAAAGACTCTCTCCCAACATTATTATATTTTTATTTAGTTTTTGCATTGGCGCATGTCCCTCATGACGGTGCCCAGCTTCCCATACCATTTTGGCAGTACTTTAACTATTAGCCTATTACATATTAGCCATACAAATGGCCCAAATTTAAAGAATATGTTACCCCAACATATCATATTCCTGATATGTGCATGCTGTACCATGTCCTTGTGTTAAAAAGTATCCTGTTCACTTTGTATTACTTCCTTTGTGTGAAATATCTGGTGTTCCTGCGAGTGCCCCTGCATTCCTATTTCAAACTGACTACACTAGTCATGAGAGTACATTCTTCCCAGTGTGGTCAGTTTTCTGGCTGTGGTAGGAAAGCAGCCTGCCTGTCCTCCAATGGCCCTGACATTTGCTGACATGCCCCCCTACACATCCATTCAATGTGAAGATCAGTGTTCTGCTGTTTCTCCACCCCTAGTTCACTAAGCTCCGTATACAGCTGAGAACAAAGATTATGTGATCAGTTAAAAAAAAGGAAAAAAGGTATTCATAATGTTTTGTACATACTGTACATGATGCCAGGGTTGGGTCCTAAATGGCAGGTATATTTTTCCATTATTTGAGATGTGGTCCCTTTAAGGGGTATGATTTGAAGATCTGTTGAGTACTCATCCATGCAGGGTAAGGGATTCCGGGGCAGTCTGGCTGGAGAGGAGTGGACTGATTTACAGTACTCTTTGGATTCCAAAGTCCTTATTAAGGACATGGATTTTCAGAAGTTTGAAGAGTTTTGGGTGGGAAGAACCTCCAAACCCTGATTACAGGGACTCTGGTCCTGAAGGCTCTCGGCCACATGGAAAGGGATTCTTGAAAAGGTAGAGGAAGTAGTCAGAACCTGGTTGTGAGAGAGAAAGCTGGAGACATCTGAGTTAGCAGGGTGAACTAAGGTTGGGATTGAGCCATGTTTGCTGAACTGTGGAAATCTCTTCTTTGAGATCCCAAAGCAGACTGTAAACCTCAAAAACCGAGTGTGAGACCAGCACAGCGGCAGTGAGCCTTGCTTTTCATTTGAACTATTTTTTGTCTTCATTTGAAGTAAGCTATTTAGTTTTCCTGGAATGTTTTGGAGAGACCAGTAAAGACTACTTACTTTTACAAGTGGCTTGCTGGCGACAATATACACAAATGTTTTGCCTTTAATTTCTATTTTAAACTGAATGGGTTGTAAGGGTTGACACTTTCTTTAACACCAAGATATGCTCCCCATAGCATAAACTTCAGTTGAATTTTTTCTAAGCTTGGGTTTGCCAAATTTCAAATAATATTCACCCGAACCTGGATAGATTCACCATCACAGTTATTTTAGCTTGCTCCTTATAATTTGTAATTTGATCATTATTTGTGTAATGTCCCTTTTAAAATTTTTATTTTCCTTTTTTTCGCTGTTGTTTGTACTTTCTGTGAAAAAAGTAAAATAATGAGGATAATAAGTGGCTGTTTGTTTTGGCAAAGAAACAAGACCACGCTAGTTGAATTGTGCTTCCATAACCCTCAGGAGCCCCATGTACCATTTAAGAAGCTACATTGCTGATGCAGGAAACAAAGTGTTACCTGCATGACTATCAGGTGTGTAAATCAGAAGAATAATCACAATAGAAATAAAAATCTTGGGTACGATAAAACAGCACACCCACAGTGTATGCATTTAACCACTTCCCGACCGCTGGACGTCTAAAGACGTCCTTGTTTTTGAGTGGGGATATCTGAATGATGCCGGCACCTACCAGCATCATTCAGGTATCATTTTTTTCCGCCGGCGATTCCCTGCACCATAAGAATGATCATAGCGGCAGTTCAGCCACTTGATCGTTCTTATCGGCAGCGGGAGGGGACGCCCCCCCTCCCGTCGCCCTCCGGCGCTTCTCCCGGGCCGCACCTGCCATCGGCGGCCCGGAGAACAGATCCGTCGCCGGCGGTTGCTGTGCGTAGTGATGACTGATGACCAGATGGTCACCAGTCATCTCAATGCGCCTCGGAGGCCCGGGCGCGACGTATGACGTCACGTCCAGGTCACGTGATGTAAACAATGATGGTTTACTCGGTTGAAAAGACCGAGATCGCTCGTTTTTTTTTTCAGATCTCGGTCTTTCCAGCCTAGAGAGGAGGTGTGAGGTCTTATTGACCCCATATCTCCCCATAAAGAGGACCTGTCATGCAAAATTCCTATTACAGGGGATGTTTACATTCCTTGTAATAGGAATAAAAGTGATCAAAAAAAAAATTTAAAGAGAAAGTGTAAAAAATAAAAAAATAAAGGTAAAATAAATAATTAACAAAAAAAAAATGTAAAGCGCCCCGTCCCCGCGAGCTCGCGCACAGAAGCGAACGCACGCGTTAGTCGCGCCCGCATATGTAAACGTTGTTCAAATCACACATGTGAGGTATCACCGTGTGCGTTAGAGCGAGAGCAATAATTATAGCTAAAGACCTCCAATGTAACTCTAAACATGTAACCAGTAAAAAATTTTAACGCACCTATGAAGATTTTTAAGTACCAAAGTGGGCGCAATTTTAAAGCGTGACATGTTGGGTATCTATTTACTCGGCGTAACATTATCTTTCACAATATACAAAAAAATTGGGCTAACTTTACTGTTCTGTTTTTTTTTTAATTCATGAAACTTTTTTTTTCCAAAAAAAACGCATTTGAAAAATTGCTGCGCAAATACCGCGTGACATAAAAAGTTGCAATGACCATCATTTTATTCCCTAAGATCTCTGCTAAAAATATATATATAATGTTTGGGGGTTCTGAGTAATTTTCTAGCAAAAAAATGATGATTATTACATGTAGGAGAGAAATGTCAGAATTGGCCTGGTTGCGAAGTGGTTAAACTATGCATTTAGCTGGTTTGCTACAAAGTCAATTGGATTTACTGCAAGAGTATCATAATCTGAAGTGCAGATGGAAGTTGATTAACTCTTCACCAGGCATTTGTTGTACCACAACACCCCCCCCCCCCCAAAGCCCAACAATGTATTGGTCTATACCATGTCCGTACTTTCATGAGGCTATAAAGCTTATGGCAAATTATGGTGTGAAATATTTTTGAGAGCCACAAAAGTTGTAAAAATCAATATGTATTGTTCATGGTGGTCTACTCATTAGCTTTGTGTCTATCCTGGTATTCTGGAAGAAGGGTTTACTGCATTATTTTTTTATACTTACCATGAATGCTCCTCTCGGCACATATTAACAGTGTTGTTCTCAAATGTGCCCCATGAAAAAGAATAATCTCAGATTACATACAAATCTCTCCTCATCTCCAAGTAGAGAGTATATTATCTAATGTTTTAGTCTTCAGGGGCAGTCAACAAGTACAGAGCTAGTACTGGAGTTTCTTATTAGGCAGCCTTGTATGCACTGTACACTCTGAAGCTTGAAAGCATTCTATATTGAATCTGCCTAACTTGCTTGTATTGCACCCTCTACTTTCAATTACTAAAGGCTCTACTCTTGTCTTGGTCTTGTCTTGACCTTTCATGACTAGTGAGAACCAACGCTGTAAAAATGACAATTCTTGTGTGTTTAGTCACAGTTACAAGCACAGAACGGCTCTTAGAAGCAGCACGGCTCTGTTTAATGTGAAACTACTGATCACCCACAGACACTGACTCGGGTATAAGTCGAGGGGGGTCTTTTTCAGCACAAAAAATGTGCTGAAAAACTCGGCTTATACCCGAGTATATACGGTAACTCTAAGCAGTTGGGTTATCTCTACTTTGTTTGCAAACTTTGTTTGCACCAAACACAAGAAGGGTCAAATGCTAAAAAAGATCCCCCTCGACTTATACCCGAGTCAGTGTATGTGGGTGATCAGTAGTTTCACATTAAACAGAGCCGTGCTGCTTCTAAGAGCCGTTCTGTGCTTGTAACTGTGACTAATCACATTGGAATGTAGAGAAAGCTGAGAGAGGTGTCAGATTTTCAGATTGATGTCGGGAGGTGGGAGGGACAAGCTAATGTTAGCTGTTCAGTCCCGCCCACCTCCTGATCTCAGTGAAGAGCTGCAGCTCTCTCTCAGCATTCTCTACATTCCAATGTGATTAGTCACAGTTACAAGCACAGAATGGCTCTTAGAAGCAGCACAGCTCTGTTTAATGTGAAACTACTTTACTCATCCCTTATATGTTTTGGCTACAGTCTCTGTGTCCTGGCTAATATCCTTGTGTCCTGGCTAATATCCCTGTGTCCTGGCTAAAATCCCTGTGTCCTGGCTAAAATCCCTGTGTTCTGGCTAAAATCCCTGTGTTCTGGCTCCCTGTCCCTGTGTTCTGGCTGCTGCATTTCCCACCCTAGGCTTATACGCGGGTCAATACGTTTTCCCATATTTTTTAGGCAAAAGTAGGGGGTCGGCTTATACATGGGTCGACTTATACACGAGTATATATGGTATATAGAAAATCTATAAGAATTTGCAGCAATTTCAGGATTTATTAGAGCAAAATCTTGTCCATTAAATTACAAAAGTTACTTTCAAATCTCATAATGATTCTTAACCAGGTACAGTGGGCTGCAGATTGTTGTGAAATATATATATACAGTATTGAGTACACCCCTCACATTTTTGTAAATCTGTTATTATATCTTTTCATGTGACAACACTGAAGAAATTACACTTTGCTAGAATGTTAAGTAGTGAGTGTCCAGCTTGTATAACAATGTAAATTTGCTGTCCCCCTCAAAATAACTCAACACACAGCCATTAATGTCTAAACCGTTGGCAACAAAAGTGACTACACCCCTAAGTGAAAATGTCCAAACTGGGTCCAAAGTGTCAATATTTTGTGTGGCCACCATTATTTTCTAGCACTGCCTTAACCCTCTTGGGCATGTATTTCACCAGAGCTTCACAGGTTGCCACTGCAGTCCTCTTCCACTCCTCCATGACGACATCACAGAGCTGGTGCATGTTAGAGACCTTGCGCTCCTCCACCTTCCATTTGAGGATGCCCCACAGATGCTCAATAGGGTTTAGGTCTGGAGACATGCTTGGCCAGTCCATAACCTTTACCCTAAGCTTCTTTAGCAAGGCAGTGGTCATCTTGGAGGTGTGTTTTGAGTTGTTATCATGTTGAAATACCACCTTGCGGCCCGGTCTCCGAACGGAGGGAATCGTGCTCTGCTTCAGTATGTCACAGTACATAATAAACTAGAGAGATACTGCGCTTATCTAGAGAAACTGAAGACGCACAAGCTGCTGCCAAGCACCTATATAGTAACCCAAATACTACAATAGAATATAAAATCGCATGTGGTGCAGTGCAAGATAAAAAAACTAAAACAGATAATACTAGTGCCACCTAGTGGTCACAGTGAAGCATACAAAAATAAAGTACATATAATATGGGGCAATAACTTGAAATGCATAAATAAATAACAATCACTGTCCATGAATGCAATTCATAATTGTTTCCTAGTCCATCCAAGCTATGTGAATAGACCAAGGCTACATGAGTAGAGCTGAAAACCAAGTAAAGTGCACAAGTGCTCGTAATCACAGTCTTCAAACAAAGTCCATTAAGTGATGGAATAGGTGCTAAAAACGTGGGACCACACACCACCACTGACACTCATATGACCTCACCTCCCTGTGTGACCCCTGATGGGCCAAGTCGCACTTTCCCCCACTGGGGCTAAATGCTCCTCAGCTCTGGTCAGGTGAACTCCAATGTACAGTGGTAATGGTGGTATATGAAAACAAAGAAATCTATATAGTGCTGAATCTTTAAAAATCATGTAAATGTATTAAAAAACAGAGATACACTCACATTTAAGGGTGTACAGCCACCAGTACACTTGGGTAATGCGTACATCAGGTACAGTAAGTACATTCAGTCACTGTGTATGTGGCTGCTGTAAATGGTTTGACCCAAGCGACGATAGTAGGGACATCGGAGGGAGGAGCCTATGACATCACGACATCCCTGCTATCTCCGCTTGGTTCAAACCATCTACAGCACACATACACAGTGACTGAATGTAGTTACTGTACCTTATGTATGCATTTCCCGAGCGTACCGGTGGCTGTACACCCTCAAATGTGTTATTTTTGTATGATTCACTGTGACCACTAGGTGCACTAGTATTATCTGTTTTAGTTTTTTATATATTTTTTGTCTTGCGATTTTATGTCACAGTACATGTTGGCATTCATGGTTCTCTCAATGACCTGTAGCTCCCCAGTGCCAGCAGCACTCATGCAGCCGCAGACCCAGACACTTCCACCACCATGCTTGACTGTAGGCAAGACACACTTGTCTCTCTACTCCCCACTTGGTTGCTGTCAAACACGCTTGACACCATCTGAACCAAATAAGTTTATCTTGGTCTCATCAGACCACAGGACATGGTTCCAGTAATCCATGTCCTTAGTCTGCTTATCTTCAGTAAACTGTTTGTGAGCTTTCTTGTGGATCATATTTAGAAGAGGCTTCCTTCTGGGATGACAACCATGCAGACCAATTTGATGCAGTGTGCAGCGTATGGCCTGAGCACTTACAGGCTGACCCCCCACGCCTTCAACCTCTGCAGCAATGCTGGCAGCACTCATACGTCTATTTCCCAAAGACAACCTCTGGATATGACGCTGAGTGTGTGCACTCAACTTCTTTGGTCGACCATGACGAGGCCTGTTCTGGGTGTAACCTGTCCTGTTAAACCACTGTATGGTCTTGGCCACCATGCTGCAGCTCAGTTTTAGGGTCTTGGCAATCTTCTTATAGTCTAGGCCATCTTTATGTAGAGCAACAATTCTTTTTTTCAGATCCTCAGAGAGTTCTTTGCCATGTGATGCCATGTTGAACTTCCAGTGACCAGTATGAGAGATTGAGAGCAATAACACCAAATTTAACACACCTGCTCCCCATTCACACCTGAGACCTTGTAACACTAATGAGTCACATGGCACCGGGGAGGGAGAAATGGCTAATTGGGCCCAATTTAGACATTTTCACTTAGGGGTGTACTCACTTTGTGTTGCCAGTGGTTTAGACATTAATGGCTGTGTGTTGATTTATTTTGAGGGGACAGCAAATTTACACTGTTATACAAGCTGTACACTCACTACTTTACATTGTATCAAAGTGTCATTTCTTCAGCGTTGTCATATGAAAAGATAGAATAAAATATTTACAAAAATGTTATATATATAGATATCTATATATATGGAAAGGCCCCCCAAAATCAGTGGGGTTGATTTACTAAAACTGGAGAGCACAAAATCTGGTGCAGCTCTGCATAGAAACCAATCAGCGTCCAGTTTTTTTTTTTTTGTCAAAGCTTAATTGAACAAGCTAAAGTTAGAAGCTAATTGGCTACCATGGTCAGTTGCAAGAGATGTTGCACTCTTCAGTTTTAGTAAATCAACCCCAGTGTTTCCTATGCATGTAAAAGTATTTTAAGGATTGGAAAATATTACCTGTATTGAACAACAGTGAGATTCTGCTCTCCACAGTGTCTGGCACATCGGACGTACCTCATCCAGCTTGACTTACTAGGTTCTCCTCCATCAATGAAATGCTGTAATGTCCCATCTTGGTCATATATCTACAGGGAAAGGGGGTTACAAGTTCAGTAGGAAGAAAAAGTCATCAATCGTATATTACTTTGTGGCTTGTGTCTCATATATCTTTGGTAGGGATTTATTACACCTACATTAGTCACTAGTTTATGGAATCATGAGACCTACTTGACATGAAAAAGAGAAACATACTGTGATGCACTATAAATTTACTCTGTCTTATCAACCTGATCCTTTGCATTAAATATATTTACAGAAAGTGCAAGACATCAGTAGGCTTCCTATACAACCATTTGGCTCACTGACTGTGTAATATAGAGCGAGACAAGAGTCAACGGAAAGCTACAAAGTGTATGGTGAATGTCACAGTTAGTGGTATATTGCTGACAAAATGAGTGTAGGAAATAGCTGCAATAACATGTCATTATAAAATAATAAGAACAATATGGGCTGCCCCTGCTGACTACCTTCTGAAAATACTATTTGCGTGATGCTCATGCTGAGGGCCCGTTCAGACTGGGGCAACTTGCGGTCCGTCTTGAGTTGCCCCAAGTCGCTTGACAAGTGAAATCCCATTGAAATGAATGGAAGCCATCTTAATGTACACTAGTGAGTCGCTCTGACTTCAAAAAAAGGCTCCTGCATGACTTCAAGGTGACTTCTATCAACTTGTGTCCATAGAATTCAATAGAAGTTGCCTTTAAGTCGGAACCCCCATCTTAATGCAAGCAACTTTACAGTGTAAAAGAATAGAATTTATTTGGGGCAACCCCCTCCCTACCTTCTCTGATTGGCCACAAGCAAAGGCGCCTGGCATAAGTCGTGTTGTAAGTCGCCTTAAGTCGCGCTGAAAGTCACAATGAAAGTCACCTAGCAAATTCCCCTGAAGTCAGATCGCCCCTGTGTGAATGGGCCCTTAGTCTTCTTTTCTTTCAGTGTCTCTGACTCTAAACCAGTCTGCATATTAGACCTCTACCTAGTACTTCACCTCCTGCATACTTGTTCTAGGGCAGTGACTATTCTAGTGCATTGATACAAAGGATCATCATGACTGTAAGAACACTTGAATTTTTCTCTTAAGAAAGTTAGCAATGTTTTCCAGGTAAAACAGATCCCATATGTATTTCATTTATGTATTTAGCTGTTTGCTTGGAGTTCATCTTTACCCACTAATGGCTACAGGCAGTAGATCCACTGCCTATCTATCCCCTGGGGATTCTTGCTTCCACCAGCATCAGCAATGGACAGTTATCATGACTGGTCCCTGAGATACTGCCTACAGCCATTTAGAGAGATCCAGGTTGCAGAGTGAGCTGATTTGCCAAAAAGTTTTCTTTTGTATTTGAATCGGAACTTTACCCATAACAGCTTGTTAAACAATAATACTATTTAGCAGGGAACATACATTCCACATTAATAATTGTGCTACCAAAACGAGTGTGTGCTGTAAATTGCCTCCAACAACCAATCCTCCTGCGCTTGGGTCTATTGGTGAACTGGGGGTTATCAAGGAAACTGACTAATTCTTTAGGAGATGTGAGTAAATTACCACACTCATAGGTCTTGCAGCACTCCTCAGGACCATGGGCATCCAAAAGGTACTAGAGATAGCAAAAACAAGAGAAGGACGCACCGACCGAGTGCAGTACCATTTAAAAGGTTTATTAAAAGTATTAGAATAAAAATGATATACTCACAAACAGAGCATTGTAAAGGCACAACAACAATAAAAGGCGAACACAGCACCCCCAGGACATACACTGCATGCATGGGGCAAAGTGTAGTTTGGTTTATAGGTTTACCATTACTACTATTATTCCTCTATTATTATTATTATTAGTGGTTTTTATTATTTTTTATCAATTCATTTTAGTGTATGGCTTTTTTATGCAATATAATATAGCATATATGTGATGGTATGCATTATCTGTTTTGTATGTAACACCTTAGCTGGATTGGACTGCCGGGTTTTCCCTGTCCCCACCCCCGGAAAAATGGGGGAGGTACCTTGAAGAGCAGTACCCAGCATGCCTGCATATGAGTGTATGAGTGTATGTATATATAGGGGGTAGGTCATTTGGCTTGTAGGCTCTGAGGAAGAGGGTTCACCCTGGAAATGCATCAGCCTAGCCACATGGATACGGTCTGACCTCCCTGTTGTAGTGGAATGCTGAAGTAGTCCTTGGGGCGCTGTGTTCGCCTTTTATCGTTGTTGTGCCTTTACAATACTCTGTTTCTGAGTATATAATTTTTATTCCAATACTTTTAATAAACCTTTTAAACGGTACCGCACTAGGTTGGTGCACCCTTCTCTTGTTTTTGCTATCTCCTGTAAATTGCCTCCAGCATTGTTCCTGTGTCTTCTTGCTGGAGGCTGTCATTTTTCTGTAGATCAGAGCCCCTGAACAGCAGTAAATCAAAAAGCAGAACTAAACCTATCAACATAATGGTTTCAAAACACAGATACATTCCAGGAATGTTGGGATTGCTAACTGTCACATTTGCTTGAGTCTTCAACCAAACTGTCAAACCATCAAATAGCTGGTGTCATAACTGATCACATGTGCAGCACCATGACAGTTGCAGATCAAACTGAAGCAGCTTCCTTGGCTGTAAAGGCTTTAAGGCTGTCAGCAGATCAGCCTCTACAAACTCGGCAGTGCGTAAAAATGCCTAAAAATGTAGAGCAACTAAGCATGTGCAGAACGGGGTGAGACAGTGTATTACTGGATTTTAAATGGTATAGACACTTATTTTTAAAGTTTTACGTTATACCTGCAAAAGGGGCCAACCTGAAGTGATCTAGCAGGACTTAATTTTCTGATTAGAGTTCCATTTTAAGACATAAAAAACATTAATAAAAATACCCTTCTGTCACAAATCACACACGCCCACGGCGACTAGCTAACCGAGACGTGCGTGCCGTGACTGGGAGTTTGGGAGGGAATAAGGGGGAATTTATACTGCAGTAAGATTTCACTGTGCTTTCACGGCCCGCATTACCTTCGGCCACCACTAGAGGGAGACTCCACTCCAATCCAGCTGGCTGACCACACACAGGCAAATATGAATCTTACATGCAATCTGTTGCACTCTAAGGGTTGGGGAGCAGTCTAGCAATTAATACACACTTCTAGGGTTTCTCTAGCTATCTATCCTGCAAGCTAAAACCCCGGTGCTAATCACTCTTCCCACTGTCCACACACCCACACCAGACCCACAATAAACGATAGCCTGCCACCACTCAGTCGTTTATCCTGGGATTGCTCTGCTGAGCCACCACACACACACAGACCTCTGTCTGGCAGATCTGTTAGTTTACAATCGGCATTCAATCTGCCCACACACAGAGCAATTGCACACCGATTGACCCGTAGTTTAAACCGAATATTAAGGCACTAAAATACAACAATCTCTCTAGAGATATGAGTCCTAGGTTAGTACACAGAAGTCACTTATTAATTTTAACATTTAATGTCCCAAAAGTGGGCAGTGCATAAAATATATACAAAGAAAAAAGGAGTTACAAAAAATACAAAAAGATAAACAGACAATGCATACAACTGGCAATTCGCTATGAAAATAAAAGGTAATAAAAACAGAAATAAACGTTACGTTACCGCAGTCTATCCCTGGACAGAAGTATGTCAAGAATGGAAGGAAACCTCTCCGTTTAGAACTGACTTCGTAGAGGAACAACTTGGAACAATGAGACTCCCCAATTTATTGGAAAATGGATGTGGGCTGGCCGTTAGCACCTGACCAATCAACTCTGGGGGTGTTCCTGTCACAGCCCACAGGATGATTCATGTTCCAAAACGACCAACATCAAACCGGATCAGAACGGCGCTGACCACTGGATCATGGATAGGATTTCCAAAACCAGCGCCATTTCCCATTCGCGACAGTGCCAAACATGATCTACCTGCCACAGCCTAGCGCCATCTAACGTTTTTGTGCGTTTTCCTGAGACCCAAAACCAGCTACAAATATAGAGTGATATGTACTGGTAGCTTATCACCTGTACGATCCAAAGGAGTTATTTTCATCTCTCTGCCGTTAATATTTCAGCTTTTAGAGATGAGAGATGAAATGTATTCTTTTGATCTGTTGATACTAATCAAAGCTTGTAGACTTTGTGGAACCTAGCAGATCCTCCCCTGCGGTTCCTGCAGCCAGGGAGGCTAGAACTCTTGTTTGAAGCTCAAAGAAGGTGACAAGCTGTGATTACTCTGATTGGGAACTCTTATTAGCACCTAGGTGTCAACTGGATCCTTAGCTGACTTTGGTCCTATTTGAATGTTAATGAACGAACATATGTGTGCATGGCTGCTAACTGCATATTTAATAACACAGAATTAAACTACATGCACAATTATACTATTTCTATAAATCACATCACATCTTGCTAAGGCAAACTATCTTACACTTTACATTTATGTTACACCTTCAAAAATACTTTTCCTTATACCCAAAATTTTTTAGAGGATGTTTGTTGGCACAATTTTTGTAACTTATTGTCACCAGAAAAACTGATCTGTAAATGCACTATGCTTTGACACATTAATTATTTCATCACAAGATAATCAAATCTCCATACACGCATTACAGAAGCACATTTTCACATGGCAACATAACTTTGACACCATGAGGCCTTTTTGCATGTGTATTGTATGAACAGAACATATTTTGGATTGATGTTTGACACTGTTTATGGAAAGATTGTTCATACATAAGATCTTTAATGCCTTTCCACCTGCAGCCATTTATAAACATCCCCTCTTCGAGACCAAGCAGCTGACACTTTGGCAGCTGCTGGCTCTGAATCCTGTCTATCCATCTGATCATGTGATGACTATGTCATCTAGGGTCAGATTAAGGGCAACTAATGCCCTAAGCAAAGCCCAACAATGCTCCTCCCTTGGCCCCTCCATTGCCTAACTCACAGGACACTTAGGCCTCTTGCACATGGGAGTAAAAAACGCCATGCTTCTTACTAATCTGAATGTAGATGCATTGCTGTCTATGGAACCATACCTGGCCTAAGATTCAATCAGTGCTGAAAGTGAAAGAAAAGTTTGAAAATTTATAAACCTTCTTCAGTTTTCTGCCAGGCCAGACCCCACAACTTTAAATTTAAATAAAAAAATAATAATAATTCTGTTTATTTAAATATTGAGCATGGATAGTAATCAAGCAACTGAGACCTTTTATTTAGAAATGATGAGGGAAATTACTTCTCAGAGAAATGATAAGTAAAAAGAATAATTTTTCTTTTCCATCCAGAAAGAGAAAGGTAAACAAACCATAATAGAAGTCTAGAAGGCTGTAATGTACCTGCATAACAGAGAGAGAAGATATACTGTGCAGGATGTAAATAAGCAATGGAGATCAGTCAATTGGATCTCAGTAATTATAAATATGTGGAGGGGGAGTTTGGAATCGGTTAGCTCAGTTTAAAAAGCACTCATCCTTATTATCTTATTTTACATTTAAAGATTAACCCAGCCCTGATGTCACCTATGACAGGGGTCCCCAACCACTGGGCCGTGGCCTTTCTGCAGCTGGGCCGCAAGTGCATCAGGCTAGTGAGCAAGCGAGCAGAGAGACGACATGATCTCTCACTGCCCGTTCGCATTCTGGGACCCAGTAAGTGCGAATGTGCAGAAAAGCTGGGAAGAGACTGCCAGAAGCCTTTTTCTCTGCTGTCACTGTTGTCTGCCACCAAATTGTGTTTACATTTAAAAAGTGACAAGCTGCATCTGGTGGCAGGTGACATGGCAAGTGACAATCTGCATCTGGTGGCAGGCAATTTTGCAAGTGACGTGGTAAGTGACACTCCGCATCTGGTGGCAAGTGACCAGCTGCATCTAGTGGCAGGTGACATAAAAAGTGACAAGCTGCATCTGGTGGCAGGTGACGTGGCAATTGACAAGCTGCATTCGGTGGCAGGTGAAATGGCAAGTGGCAATCTGCATCTGGTGGCAGGTGATGTGGAAAGTGACAAGTTGCATCTGAAGGCAGGTGATGTGACAAGTGACAAGCTGCATCTGGTGGCAGGCAACGTGGCAAGTGACAAGCTGCATCTGGTGGCAGATGACGGTGGCAAGTGACAAGCTGCATCTGAAGGCAGGTGATGTGACAAGTGACAAGCTGCATCTGGTGGCAGGCAACGTGGCAAGTGACAAGCTACATCTGGTGGCAGATGACGGTGGCAAGTGACAAGCTGCATCTGGTGGCAGGCGACATGGCAAATGACAAGCTGCATCTGGTGGCAGGTGACGGTGGCAAGTGACACGCTCAGGGCTCCCCCTGATTCTGCATTATGGTGAGTTGAATTATTTCATTTTGTATTACAATGTAATAATAGAAATAATGCGCTTCAATCATCCTGACACCACATCAATCATGGTGTCGGGATGATTGAAGTGCCAACACCAGCCATTGCCCTGACATATTGCCTGCAAAACACCTCAATCCCTCCCCCACTTGAGCATTTGCATAATTTTATTCCACGCAGCCGATCCCGGGTGCCAAAAAGGTTGGGGACCGCTGACCTACAATACAGAGATCACATGCAGGCTGGAGGCTTCATTTAAAAAATAAAATCTTCAACAGCCTGCAGATAAACACTGCTACCTTCAGACTGCGGTGGCATGTGCAGTTTCACCAGTATTATATTGTATTTGTCCAGTAATAAATATAATAATAAATTAACTTACAAAACAGAAAAATTATATATATTTTTTTCATTTTTGCACTTTTTATCACGCTTTAATAAAAATACAGAGCAGGGTTTTTAATAAAACAGAGCATTCAATAGCTTATTACAGTCTAATTGGATTCTATGGGTTAATACAAGTTGCACTTCATCAGTTCCCTTTGCATTTAGTAAATCACAGCATCACTGTCCAAAAATGGGCGGTCCTTCTTACAAATATGGCCAAATAAATATGATTAATACATGACCTCTCCACTTTGATATTGGTACCCTCTGTTTAAATATGATAATTGGAATACATTTCCAAGTATAATATTTTAGAATCATGTTTAGTTTGTTCATTTTTATGAAATTGAAAACTAGCCAGGGTGAGGTTCTCAATCCCAATGTATCTTTTCATTGTTATGTAGATTTTGCTATGCAGCTGTAGGAAAAAGGTTCCCATGGAACAGTATTATTTACCCCGATATGGTTGTTGCTATTGTTATCATAATTATTGTTGTTAACATTATTATTATTATATCGTTAATATTATTTTTAGGAACATCTCTTTTTTAATTTAATAATGTAGAATGGACATTATTACGTACATTTCAGTTATCTTGCAGGGTTCTGTCCATCAGTCTGGTGATTTGGGAGGATTTCCAGAGATGGACAGTTGTGTAGATGTTTTAGTCATGTAGTAAACAATATTGTAGTATTCTACAGATAAACTAACACGTGACCGGATAACCTAAGGTCATGCTAAAATTTGATTCACTGCCATTATCTGAAAGTGTAGATATGAAAAGATCAGGATACATTCTTGGCTGTCTATTACCCCATGATAAGCCATGGAAATCCCATGCATAAAGCATACAGTAGGTTTCCATAACATTATTGTTGATCATATACAGCCTAAATAAGTGTCACAAAGCTCTTACATTTCATGCTGGATGTTTTAGACATTTGTTAATTTGTTACCCGGTGTTTTTTTTGCATGGTTGTGTTAACCAGTAGTTTAGTGGCAGTTCCAGTCATCATCAGTATCTTCATCATTGCAATTATAGGAAGAAATGGGTTTGAAGCTTTTAAGTTCCCAAGTCCTATCTGATAAAGGAAATAATGACCTTTTATTTATAATTGAATTTCTATATTTTTTGTTCTTTCCTATGTCTATTTATTTACAAAGCTAGTATAAACCTATTATTGTAACTCTAATAAATTACTGAATATTTATAGTTGACCAATTTAGAAGCAAGCAGTACCATAAATGGGTATACTTAATATATTCTGCCGTAGATGGGGGTGGAGGGGATTTAAGTGGATGCCTCTGCGTAGTGATACAATCATTTTTAGGAGGAGACCTGCAGTTTTAGATTTTATCTGCATTGTTGCCTACTGATGAAATGGTGTATTGCAGTTTGACCAAACTGTCCAGCCTGTTAATATAACGAGAGCAGTTTGCTTGATATCGATGTAACCCGGCAGCCAAGGAGAGTGGACTGGAATGCACATGTGTGAACAATGTTGACTTCACTGTACCAGTCAGTGGGGGTATTATATGCCTTTGAGTGAGCATGTGTACTGCATGGCCATCACATTCAGAATGACTGAGTAAGTACAGCAACAAATCTGCATCAAATTTTACATTAAGCTTGAACATTCCTCTGCGGAAACTATGCGGATGATTCAGAAGGCTTTCGGGGGTGATGCGTTGAGTGCAGCACATATAAAAGTGTGGCACAAACGCTTCAAAGATGGTCGAGAATCTGTTGAAAGTGATCCACGTTCTGGGAGGCCTACCGCAAGCAGAACACCTGAGAATGTTTAACGAATACAGACTGCAATCAACAAAGATCGGTAACCGACAGTGCGAGTAGAAGCTGATCTGGGGATTCCAAAAATGACTGTTTGTGAGATTTTGATGCAGGCTCTTGGCATGAAATGTGCCGTGGCAAAATTTGTTCTCCAGATTTTGCAACCTATGTCCTATGTACAATATTTCTTGTATCCTCTTCAATAAATATATGTATTTTTCATAATACATGGCTGGATACTTTCCAGACATACCTCTTATATAGTTATTAATAGAGATACTTCCAGATGAATGTTGCAGTAATATCCGGTTGCAGGGGCCTCTAAGGATGATCATGATGCTGCATCCGCCTAAGGGCTCCTGTACACTACAGCTCCTAAACTTTTTAAAGTGTTTAGGAGTTTAGGAGCTTCTGGTGTTTTTTTTACCAGAGCTCCTAAACTCAACTCCATAAAAGCCTATGTGTCCATGTACACATAGGCTTTTAGGATCATTTAGGAGCTGCTGCGGTTAGGGTAGATTCAACGTCCTCTAGCCTCTAATCACTTTCAGATAAGGAAGGTTTTGACCGCCGGCCGCAAAAAGGTGGCAAAATCACACTGCGATTGTGCCGCATTTTGCATTTTCGCATAGCCGGCGGTCATAATAGGCTATGCATGAAGCCTTAGTGCTGGCAACCTGAAGACAGGATCAATGATGATGGGGAGCTTCACCAACTAGCCTGGAATGTAGATCCTCCAGCAGAAACCATAGTGTGATACTGGAACTCAGGATCCACCTATCTACGCTGCACTTTGAACCATAGTATTTTCTAATCTGACATGCAACCGTACCTCTAACTGCCATAAGTGTTCATGGGGTGCCTAACATGGCTCTAACCTATGCTGGTTATCGGGCCCTGAGCTAAAACGTATTAAATTCCAGAGTGGAAGTGAAAGAGTTAACTAAAATAACAAGAACTCTATTGCAATAAACAGGTTCACCTACTAATATAAAGTAAGGTGACCACTACATACACACAGTAGCACAGACCTAGCTATCTGGCACTGTGCGTGTGAGATAATAACAATAGGACAGAAATACTCTCTCTGTCACAAGGATTCAGTTACACACCCAAGAAGCTATGGGCAACTGCAGTTAAACTATTAGAATATAGGAATACTTGCATAATAGTTCCTTCTGGCCTGGAGCTAGCAGCATGGACAGGACATGTGGCTGAGAATTTATTTCTCTCTCTCTCTCCACTTCCTCCTTCCGGGGTTTTTAAGCCGGCCTAGCAGGGACAGGAAGTGCTAATGCATAATTATACATAAAATGTGATATTAGCATCTAACAGTAAAGTGCAACAAATCCCCACACTCTGTTATTGTATTTCACTGAGTGTAATATTAATGTTTCTTTGGTAAATCATTTTAAATAGAACTAAATATAACTTGTCTTTAATATAAAAATCATATTTCTAGACCTAAATTATGCTGTGAAATACTTTCTTTAAATTAATAGGGCCCTAGTTTTCATATGGCTAAAATGCCAGCACTGGTCTCTCTTGGAAGGAAGCACCACTATTTAGGCAGTGCCACTGACTTGTTAACTATTCCTGAATCGGCAGAGATCACATGACCAACCCATATCTCTGGTCAAATAACTGATAGCCCTTGGTCTAAATGCGAGTTTCCAAGGACCTTAGGCAGAGATTACTAAACCAATGCATTGGTCAAATGACTGACAATTAGAGAGACCTTGAAGCTACTTCACAACTAAAAACGTTTACGATTTTTATCCCCCATGGTATGAGAGTATGACAGAGTAAAGATTAGATATGCATTTAACTAGTTATAATGACCAATGATTACATGTATTATTATTGATAAAGAATTGTAATACTGCCAAAAACCCTTCAGGACAAGCACAAAAATCTAATAACTTTTTAAAGTATTGGGCACAAAGTACACATTGATCTATTTATGAAACAAAGATTCAAAAAAGATGCCACATTTTTCCAGCTTATATTTTTTCACTGCCTATGGTATAAAAGATTAACAAAAGGGTATTGTTACTAGTGGCCCATCTATCCACAGACTGTTGGAAGGTAGGGGAATTGTGCTGTTGTTACAAGTGTCCTTTGATTGATTTCTTAATTACAGTAAGATGCAATGGGGTTGATTTACTAAAAGCAAATAGACTGTTCACTTTTCAAGGGAAATTTAATTTTGCAGGGGAATTTTACTTTTACTTAGTGTATTAGGTGAAGCTGTGCAGACTTCCGTCATCTAATAACATGCAAGCAAAAATCAATTTTTTTGTGTTTTTTTTTTTATTATTATTTTATATTTTCTTTGCACATGATTGGATATACTTTGTAAAATGAATTTTCACCACCACTAAGTGAAAATTCCCTTGTTTTTGATAAATCAACCCCAATATGTCACAATGGAATGTAATAAAAGAGTCTCATTGCTAAATATTGAAACACATTGCCTCTGCCAGGCATCTCATTCGATTACTATTCCTGCTTCTTGTAATGGAGACCTTCCCAGTAAAGACATTCTATTACGAGCAGATCAAACACATTTGTCATACCCTTTATGTAACCCATATGTAACATTTTTCCCTTTTCCCTTTTGTCAATGTTTAAAAGCAGCAGGCATGGAGGTTTTGATGTCTGCTGTGGTACTTCAGTTTTATTAATATTCAGTGTAAGTCATGCATCTTTTGTGCTCTTACAGAAAGTTTACATTGGATTCAAAAGTTCTATATATTAAGCATGAAAACTAGGAGTACAGGGGTTGATTTACTAAAACCGGAGAGTGCGAAATCTGCGGCAGCTTTGCATAGAAACCAATCAGCTTCCAGGTTTTATTGTCAAAGCTTAAAGCTTACTACACATGGGCCGAATGTCAGGCGGCATCGGCCACTGCAATAGAAACCGGCCTACATGCAGCCCATGTGTATGGCAGCCAGGCCAACAGAATCTGGCCGTTCAGTCGATGGGGCATGACTGAAAGAGGTCTGCCAATCGGCTCCCCATCAGCGCTCTCAGCCATTGACCAGAGTGTTCTGTCAGAACTCAATAGCACATCAGGAGAGATCGCTGTACTAACATGAGATAGTTAGTACAACTGCTCCTCCTGAGCTTTCAGGATTTTTTCATTCAGCCCTGCTGGGTTGAACAAGATAAAAACTACTAGTGTGTACTAGGCTTTGTCTACAAAGCTGAAGTTAGAAGCTGCTTGGCTTCCACACACAGCTGCACCTAATTTTGCACTTTCCAGTTTTAGTAAATCAACCCCACAGTTGCATCCGACAATTAAGTTGTGGATCTTCAGTTTCACAGTAGAAGTAATTCTCATTGTTCACAACAATATTTTAATGCATTTCTTTGTATACATTTATAACCATTGCATATGTAATCCAGCAAAATAACAACCATTCCAAGCAAAAATGATAAATCTGCATTATGGTACAATAACATCAAAACAAAAAAATAATAGTGTACCATGTCTGGCCTTCAATGACTATAAATCACCACTGTCTTCAGATAGGAGGATGAGCAGTCTATTGATGTTGATTGAGTCTTGCTCTGACTCTGTTGAAGAGTCATCAGTTTTCTGCAAATGTGAACTACTGACTCAGTAGAGAACGTCATCTTTTTTCAGCATTTTAGTCAATGAAGGAGCTGGTGAGGAAATAACCTTCCATTCTTTATCTTTGCTCCTCTAGACAAAATGCCATATGTATGCAATTATACAGAAAATTAAGTAAAATGTTTATCTGGCTTGGATAGAGTATGGAATGAAAACCCTTGTATTTTTGCAATCTGGATTCCATAGAGATTCCATAGAGATTTCCCTTTAAGTGGACCTTTCATGGCAAATGGAAGTGGCTGAACTGCACTGTCATGGGACTTCAAATTCCCAGCTCCACTTCCTGGTAACTTGAAATTCTGGTGTCGAGGTAAGTTTCGTTTTGGTTGGTGTGGCAATAAAGTGGATTTTCTAGTTGCCATGGAAGATCTGCTTTTGCTCTTCCTGTCCTGAGAAGAAATCTCATAAACTGATTGAATTTCTCTCTTAAAGTGGGGTTCCAGGCAAAAATAGAAATAGGTTTTGCACAATAGACCACCCCCCCCCTCGTTTTTGGATATCATTTTTTTCTATTTGTTTTGTACCCTTTCTTGTTCTTCTGTCCTAACCTTGCAGCGGCAAGGTTTGTAATTTCTGCATCTGCATCGGCCCTCCTCCTTCCCCCCACTGCCTTCTGGGACCTGTGTGTCATTCAGAAAGCGCAGTGCGACTCAAGCATGTGCAGTACTAAACCAGCTGTGAAGCCTGAAGGCTTCACTGCAGGTTTCCCTTAGTTGCAATGGTGACGTGACGCCTGCACCAGAGCCGAATCAGCTTGGGGGGGGGGGGCAACATTGTGGGATCCCTGGACAGTTAAGTGTCCTTATATTAAAAGTCAGCAGCTACATTATTTGTAGCTGCTGACTTTTATTTATTCATTTTTTTTTGGAGCCTGGAACTCCACTTTAAGCCTGGTACACACACCCGGGGGGCTGAACAAAAAAAAAACTGCCTTTATGTTCTGACAGGGGACTCC
>BLSH010389319.1:484914-504598 GCA_018402905.1 Glandirana rugosa
TGCTGCTAGCATGCATGCTAGCAGAGTTTAGCATACAACCTATTACATTGAACGTATGACTGACGTGATGTGCTAGTATCCTGGTGCCTTTCTTGCAAGTCCACGTACATTAATCGTAGGCCGGCAAGGACTGAAGCCTCGTACGCACAAAACGTGTTATGTTGAACAACATGGTTGAAGAGACATGTGTACTATACTGCCGAACAACTTTGATGGTTCAAAAGATCAGACGAGTATGTTGAGGGGAACATGCTGGCAGCATGCAACCGACAAGATTAGCGCGTATGCTTCCTAGCTAAAGCGTATGTTGTCAGCAAGTATGCTGGAAGCTGATATGTTAAACTTGTTTGCTTCTGAAGTTCTAGATGAAACTAAAAGACCCGATACCAAATGATGGGAGCTAGAAGGATTCTTTATCAAAAGCAGCAATAAAGCCTCATACACACGGGACGACGATCGTATACAACAGGTCGTATGAACGACTGTTGTATGCGAAATCGATCCTTCGTATGCGCGATTAGAACAGCCAACGTACGACGGTCGTACAAGGGGAGTTGTATGAGCAGACTAGAAAACTTGGTAGTTTCAACAAGCCGTCATATCATGTGTACAGAGAAGTTGGTACAACAAGTTGTATTGTGCAAAACACGCATGCTCCGAAGTCAGGAACGGCCGGATGCTAATTACATGCACCTGAACGTTCTTTCCGTGGTCCTATGATCGTGTAGTGCAGTCAGTATGCAAGTTACATTATCCAACATACGATTTGAGACGATCGTACGTACGATCGTCGTCCCGTGTGTACGAGGCATTAGTCTTATGCTGTCATATGTAACTAAATATGACTGTGATAGTTGATGGATCTGGCCCTAGATAACAGTATTAAAGATTGCATTGCTATTTAAAGTGTACATGTGGTCTTTGTTTAACATTTTAGTGATACATGCAGGTGAAACACAATTTTCCTTTTCAACCCAAATATTTTTCTTGTTTTTGTATTTTTTAGTTGTTAGCACTTCTGCCTTGCATCCCAGCCAGGACATTATCTGCATGGAGTTTGCATGCTCTTTGCTTGCATAGGTTTCCTCTAGGTATTCTGGTTTCCTCCTATACTCCAAAGACACATTGGCTTCTGTCCAAAATTGGCCCTAGTATGTGCTTGAGAACATGTATGTACAGTATCTGACAAAAGTGAGTACACCCCTCGCATTTTTGTAAATATTTTATTTTATCTTTTCATGTGACAACACTGAAGAAATTACTTTGTTACAAAGTAAAGTAGTGAGTGTACAGATTCTATAACAGTGTAAATTTGTTGTCCCCTCAAAATAACTCAACACACAGCCATTAATGTCTAAACCGCTGGCAACAAAAGTGAGTACACACCTAAGTGAAAATGTCCAAATTGGGCCCAATTAGCCATTTTACTTCCCCGGTGTCATGTGACTCATTAGTGTTACAAGGTCTCAGGTGTGAATGGGAGCAGGTGTGTTAAATTTGGTGTTATTGCTCTCACTCTCTCATACTGGTAGCTGGAAGTTCAACATGGCACCTCATGGCAAAGAACTCTCTGAGGATATGAAAAAAAAGAATTGTTGCTCTACATAAAGATGGCCTAGACTATAAGAAGATTGGCAAGACCCTGAAACTGAGCTTCAGCGCGGTGGCCAAGACCATACAGCGGTTTAATAGGACAGTATCCACTCAGAACAGGCCTCGTCATGGTTCGACCAAAGAGGTTGAGTGCACATGCTCAGTGTCATATCCAGAGTTTGTCTTTGGGAAATAGACGTATGAGTGCTGCCAGCATTGCTGCAGAGGTTGAAGGGGTGGGGGGTCAGTCTGTCAGTGCTCAGACCGTGCACCACACACTGCATCAAATTGGTCTGCATGGCTGTCATCCCAGAAGGAAGCCTCCTCTAAAGATGGTGCACAAGAAAGCCTGCAAACAGTTTGCTGAAGACAAGCATACTAAGGACATGGATTACTGGAACCATGTCCTGTAGTCTGATGAGACCAAGATAAACTCATTTGGTTCAGATGGTGTCAAGCGTGTGTGGTGGCAACCAGGTGAGGAGTAAAAAGACAAGTGTGTCCTGCCTACAGTCAAGCATGGTGGTGGGAGTGTCAGGGTCTGGGGCTGCATGAGTGCTTCCGGCACTGGGGAGCTACAGTTCATTGAGGGAACCATGAATGCCAACATGTACTGTGACATACTGAAGAAGAGCATGATCCCCTCCCTTCAGAGACTGGGCTGCAGGGCAGTATTCCAACATGATAACGACCCCAAACACACTTCCATGATGACCACTGCCTTGCTAAAGAGGCTGAGGGTAAAGGTGATGGACAGGCCAAGTATGTCTCCAGACCTAAACTCTATTGAGCATCTGTGAGGCATCCTCAAACGGAAGGTGGAGGAGCGCAAGTTCTCTAACATCCACCAGCTCTGTGATGTCATCATGGAGGAGGGGAAGAGGACTCCAGTGGCAACCTGTGAAGCTCTGGTGAACTCCATGTCCAGGAGGGTTAAGGCAGTGCTGGAAAAGAATGGTGGCCACACAAAATATTGACACTTTGGGCCCAATTTGGACATTTTCATTTAGGGGTGTACTCACTTTTGTTGCCAGCGGTTTAGACATTAATGGCTGTGTGTTGAGTTATTTTGAGGAGTCAGCAAATTTACACTGTTATACAAGCTGTACACTCACTACTTTACATTGTAGCAAAGTGTAATTGTAGTTGTCACATGAAAAGATATAATAAAATATTTACAAAAATGTGAGGGGTGTGCTCACTTTTGTGAGATACTGTATGTATGTATGTGGGATAGACTAGATTGTAAGTTCCTTGAGGGCAGGGACTGCTGTGAATGTACAGCATACAAAAAGCTGCACAAATTGTATGCATTATATAAATACTTATAATAAATTAAATAACAGCAATTGGAACATGCATGTATATAATAACATCTTCTTTAAAGCAGAACCTATCTGAGCACCACAAATTAAAAAACTCAATTTAATTTATTTTTAATATTCAAAGCAAAATCTTCCGTCCATCCATATCTGCTTGCTTTATTTTGTTGAAAACTCGCTCTGAAAAATACCTAGCATTTGTAGCCGTGGCCATCATAAGTAAGGGTAGATAATTCATGTAGAGTTTACTTCCTGGAATCTACCTGCCCTTAGCTTTGGCAAGCAGGCAGGAGGGCATGCTTAGCTGAGAAACCCAGATGAATAAAAAAACGCCTATGATGATTCCTTTCATGCATGACATCATTTTGGCCTAGGCCAGAAACCAGGAAGCAACTAAAGAAATGTAAAAAAAAATGTTTAAGACGGGTAAATATAATATACCATGCTTTTTTATTTACTAAGGCTAGTAGTATAAGGATTAAAAATAGCGAATGCTGATTGAGAGAGTTTAGTTCCTTTTACTGTCCATATACTGGGAAGTTGATCATATATACAGGCACAGCCTAGCCCCCTCTGGTCAAAAAGACTACCCTGTGTTGCATATCACTGTTGGTTTTTGTATATGTACTAAAGATTGCCAAGGAACCACAAGACCAACCAATGCAGTGTATTGCAAATAAACTCAAGGGATACCTATGGTACATTATGCAGCCAAGCGCATCTGCCCATATTCCCTGCCACATCCCATACTCCCTAAGTTATACACTTGAGCTTCTTAAGATATTCACTCCAGCTATAGATACCAGCTTTTTTCCATACTTCCCACCCCCTGATCCCATACTCAAGGTGGCTCCATTAACTACATTGATCCTAACCCATACAATTGGCTGAATAATTTCTGTACTTTAATAAAGTGAGATAAGGTAACATTGTAACCTCTGAGCCAACTCTCCATATTCATGGTATGTAAATATTCATTTGATTTATAATCTTTCTTCAAGGCTTGGAAAAATGAGTTCTCCAATGTTTCATCTGGAACACATGGGGACTGCGAGATGAAGAGGTCTAACAAGAATAACATTTATCTACTCCAAACTATTGGTAATTCTATTAGCTGTTTTTCTAAAGCAAATTTGAGGAGTGCATTCAATTTAGGCAAATACCTGTACAAAGAAAATATGATTTTGAAAAAAACACTTACATTTTCAAACTGTGTGGTCTAAATGATAATTTACTATACAAAGTAAGGGGGAATTAAGCGGAAAAATCATTATTTTCAAAGGCAAATCATATGTTGTATGCAGAAACACATAAAGCCCTGTTTTGAAGCAATCTACCAATATGGCTGCCACCAGCTCCTGTAGAAGTCTCTTCCACAGAATCACAGTCCTTACAGTAAAGAACCGTTTCAGTATGCAGTTGTTGAACCTCTTTTCCTCTAGTCACAAAGAATGGTGTTGTTTCTTTTTTGGTGACTTTAAAGTGAACAACTTCTGAATTTACTATTAGGATCATTTATATGTTTAAACAAAGTGATCACATCCTCAGCTGATCTTCCGGTAAAGCGTAAGCTCACCTTTTCAGAAAAAGTAAAAACACCCTACCTACACCCTTTCCCAGTCCTCCCTGGGTGATGAGCCTGTGAAGCAATCCAAAGATTTGAAATATCCCAGCCTTCTCCCTTTAGTTTCTTCAGTGCTTCTGGGATGGATCAGAGAGAATTTGATTGGTCAACACTCTCATCTGTCACAAAAGCACTGAAAAAAGAAGAGGACGAAGGGTGGGGAGTTCAAATCCCTGACTGCTTAACCAGCTACATGGGCACTGACAGCTCATCATCCATTTCTTCTGAAAAGGTCAACTAAATCTTTAAGTATTGCTCATAGCTGTAGTCTTCCATGCCCTTTGTAAACTAATTACTCTTCTACTTTTCAGTTCTACAACATTGTTGTTGGGCACTGGTACTGAATAATAAACTGCATATTCAGGATGCCAATGCCTGTTCAAAATTATAATGCTACATTGTAATATTCAAGATTATGTATCTCACTGTCTTTCTCTTGAGTCTATGGGGTTGATTTACTAAAGCTGGAGATTATAAAATCTGGTGCATCTCTGCACAGAAGCCAATCAGCTTCCAGATTTCTTTGTCAGAGCTTAACAGCTTCCCGACCGCGCGCCGTCTTTTCACGGCGGCAGTCGGGGAGCCCTGCGCGAATCGCCGTAAATAAGCGGCGATTCGCATTTGGCCACCAGGGGGCGCGCGCGGGGAGTGTGCCCACGGCTCGGGCGGACCCGATGTCCGCCGGCGAGCCGCGATGAGCGGCTACAGGGAAAAGAACGGGGAACCGCCGATGTAAACACGGCGGTTCCCCCGCCCTGTCAGTGGGGCATGAGAGATCTACTGATCCCTGTCACTGGGATCAGTTAGATCTCTCATGCCCATGTTAGCCCAACCCCCCCACAGTAAGAACACACCCAGGGAACACAGTTAACCCCTAGCTCTCCCCCTGCAGGTTAACCCCTTCACTGCCAATGACATTTATACAGTAATCAGTGGACATTTAAATTTCTGATCGCTGAATAAATGTCATTGGTCCCAAAAAAGTGTCAAAATGTTCCGACATGTCCCCCCCAATATCGCATTACCGCTAAAAATCGCAGATCGCCACCATTACTAGTAAAAATAAATAAATAAATAAAAACCCCAGAAATGAATTCTCACCATCCATAAACGCGGCCACTTTTGCGCAAACCAATCAATAAACGCCGATTGCAATTTTTTTTATCGCAAATATGAGGAATTATATAATTCGGCCAAAAACGGTGAAAAAAAATGTTTTTTTATATTTTTTTTTTGGATTTGAATTTTAGCAAAAAGTAAGAAATTTGGGTTTTTTTGCAAAATGGTCACTCTTCTTTTGTTTATAGCGGCGATAAGAAATGACGCAGAGGCGATCAAATACCACCAAAAGAAAGCTCTATTTGTGGGAAAAAAAGGACGCAAATTTTGTTTGGGTACAACGTCGCACGACCGCGCAATTGTCAGTCAAAGTAACGCAGCGCAGCTTTAAGACCAGTGCTCTGGTCCTAAAGCTGCAAAACCTTCCGGTTGGTAAGTGGTTAATTGAACAAGCTTAAGTTAGATGCTGATTGGCTACCATGCACGGCTGCACCAGATTTTGCACTCTCCAGCTTTAGTAAATCAACCCCCATGCCTCCTTTAATATAAGAAAATATCTTGCATAATCAAAATCTACCTTATCAACAAATATGTGTTAGTATGCACACATTGCACATTTCTTTGGTCCAACGCAGCTGCTACAAATCTCTGTTTTCTTTGGGTAGTACATATTTTCATGTAACATTTTCTGAATATGAAATTTGCAGAGATCAAAGTCTGTCTTCAAGCAAAGTTTTTATATGGCCACATGTGTTTCAAATCTGGTACCAGCATCAAGTGTATTGTAGAAGCAAAACCACAATGTTCGGATCATATTTCTAAACAAATAACTATATTTCACCATGTCATGATGAACTTTGTGTGATCTTTCTATGGATAAAAGCCTCACATGAGAAAATAATATTGTGAATTTAGAATGCTGGTGAAGTTTATTATGGGAAACATAATAAAGTAACAGTTACCGTTCATGACAGGTATTATGTATTTTTCTGTCAAGATATTTAATGTTCATTAGTAGTAGCAATGCCTATTAATATTTCATTATACTGAGCATACTGTACAGTGGTTCATCGCCAGTTCATCTTGATATCACATTGTACACAAAGTTTGAACTTAGCAATGATTTCATAGACTTTTATGGCCTAGAATACATGTATATAAGTGTACACATTCATATATAAGCCTAATATACAAAGTGATGACATGGCGTTGAAGTCCAAATCCAGGTTTGGCCAAAACTCTGACCAAACCTCCCAGCATATACAGGATATAATGCTCATTTTGTCTTGGAGGATCTAATAGAGAAGAATCCACAATCCTGCAGGCTTCCTTCCCACCAGTTCTGGTAGTGATGACTGGTCTCCTGAAGTTGCTTTTCTTCTCTGGTTGCATTGCAATACCTCTTTCAGACCTCATCGCATACAATGCAGGACTAGTGGGTGCTAATGGTCTTCCATTGTATGTGATAATTTGGAGACAGTGTTGCCAACCGCCAGTAAATTTACTGACAGTTTGTAAAAATCAGTGATTTTTACAACTGTCTATAAATATCAGGGTCTGATAATTTGTCATGCTGTGCTGACTTTTTAAGTGTAAACCAGGCAAACTACTTGATATGGGTATTGTCAGTGTTTCCATGTTGTGTTTAAATATCAGTTGTCTTCGTTTTTAATAGGAGTTTAGTTATTTGACAGGTTGCCAGTAAAAAATGTGCTTTGCCAGTAAATTTTCCATGTTTTGCCAGTAAAAAATGCTGCGGGAG
Organism: Glandirana rugosa; assembly: GCA_018402905.1. Taxonomy (NCBI): domain Eukaryota; kingdom Metazoa; phylum Chordata; class Amphibia; order Anura; family Ranidae; genus Glandirana; species Glandirana rugosa. Next base: position 492,275 of record BLSH010389319.1, read on the forward strand.
GTTGGCAACACTGTTTGGAGAACCACCCAAATTCCAAAATGGGAAGAAGACCTTAATTCCAGTTGCTGCAGGACCAAGGATTAAGGCGTTTTACCTCTATTAGATCTAAAAATTACTTATTTCTGTTCTATATCTATTGTGATAAAAGTGTTTATTCTTTCTATTAGAAACTGTCTCTGTATTTAGTTATTTCCTATTATCTCCTACCCTACCCATGTATGACAGTTGAGTGATTAGTGAGAGTGCAATACTGAAAACCAAGCTCTGTACTGCTAGCTTTAAGAAATGAGAATTCAAAACAATGTGTATTCCATAACATATGTAAAGCCGGTCTTAGGCGGTTCAAATCTCATCCGGTTTAGCAGGGACCAGCTGAGATTTGAACCATGTATGGGCAGGCTGAATGTATCCAAGTTGATTGATCAATCAATTGATCAACTTGGGTACAATCAGCCTGTCAGATTTTACATGCGATTATTGCCAGCCGCTATTATAGCTGCTAGCAGTAATCACTGTGTTCTCCTGATGGGAAAGGCTCCCCTCATCTGGAGAACACAATGGCTACCTGGGAGGGATTCCACCCATCAATACTGACTGTCTTTATGGGGGAATCAAGTGATTTTCTGATTTTGCTGAAAACTGTTTTAATATATTTGCAGAAAAGTGAGGGGTTAAGCAAAGATGGGAAATGCAGCTCAAATTCAGGAATAATGGTGAAAGGGAACATGAAACTGAGATGTTGAATGTGCCAGTGGCTGCAGCATAATATATAATTCCAGGGCTTCATTTAAAAATATAAAGTGGTTTTAAACCACAGACATGAAAAATTAACAAATCTCATCCCACTATAGTGTGTACTAGCCTCAATCCAAAGCACTGAGTCTGGTTCCTCTCTGCCATTTTTGAAGAACTGCATCTGCCGGGAGGAATGGAGTATCTCAGGACCAGCCTGTATGTACAATAAAAAAAATTGATGCGGGCACTGTCCATTTATATCAGGCATCTTGGCACTGACAGTATCATGCGGGCACTCACGAGATTGGGAGATGCATGCTGGGTAGCCACCTGCACCAAATCCCAGAAATGAAGAGTAGAGGGCTTCAGATGCCCACACCTGACACAGAACCTGCCTGCTTCCAAGATCTGGTTTTTATTCCACTATTTTCACAGAAACTACAAGTAACACACATATTTATTTCAGGTACTTATATAGAGCTGTCAATTTACGCAACGCTTTACATATAATTGTACATTCACATCAGGCCCAACCCTCAAGGGCCCTACAATCTAAGGTCCCTAAATCACATTCATACATACACATACTAGGGCCAATTTAGACAGGATCCAATTAACCTACCAGCATGTCTTTGGAGTGTGGGAGGAAACCGGAGTACCCGGAGGAAACCCATGCAGACATAGGGAGAACATGCAAACTCCAGGCAGGTAGTGTCATGGTTGGGATTGGAACCAGCAACCATTTTGCTGCTAGCCACTACACCACTGTGTGTGACACATCTAATATTATCTAAATGTAACTGTATATGTGAACACAAGTACAGCAGAGTGTTAAAAAAAAAGAGTTTGGGGGACTGGAACTCCGCTTTAATGTTTCTCTGAGTTTGTGAAGGGGGGGGGGGGGTGTCACTTTTCTCCAATCATCTCCCAGATTCTGCTTTGTGTGTCCCAGCTCTGCAGTGTATGTGATGTCAAATTCCTACCCCACACTTTCAGCTGCTGAGAAAAATCCTTTCACCTGTGTGTTGTAAAAAAGCTGAACAGGGCAGATGGCTGCAGATAAACAGGCACAACACATGTAAGAGGATTTGTTTCAGCTCTATATATCACCTGAGGCTAGTCACGTCACTGAGTATATGTAAGGTTTTAAAACCACTTTAAGGCAGATGGAAATAATTACATATTTTCAGGAACGGGTCTAGGCACAGGCAGGAGATGCCCCCATCTTGGGTGCTGTAGTAGAGGGGAGAAGTTGGGCAGAGTGGCTATTAACTGCGGAATGCACAGGGAAAGTATCTTTGCCATTGTAATCAGCATGGCTGTAATCTTAGCAATACAGCAGCCCTACTTGGTATCAATGCTCCTGTTAAACAGAGTACAGTGGAACAACTTTCAAATGAACAGAGATTAAAGAAAATGAATGCAATCAATTTATACATGATGGATGCTCAAGCATGATCCGACTTAACTATTCTGGTTACACAACTTATTTTTACCATAGGTTTAGTTAGCTGTTATGCCATAGGTAAATCTCTCAGAGAGGTGTGTATTCTGCCAATTTAGCAAAATAAAAAAGGAAAACTTCCATGATTAATAGATTTTAAATGTTCTCTATCTGTACAGACAACCCAAAAACATTAAAGTGCGAGTGTTTCGCTTTCACTGTGTCTATTATTACATTCATTGCATGAATGTGACTGGTCACCTAGGTAAATTGACAAGAACACAATAACATTTCAACTCCCCCTTGACCCAAGAGGTGTACATCACTCTGACAACATATAAACAAATGCATGATGGGTTGTGCTTTAACAGATCTACTAGATACCATGCTACCATGCTAAGATTAATCACACAATTCACTGCAGTGATGGCTAAGTAGGGCTCTGCACAATACTGACAAACTGTGTTTAATGTGCAGATAACAAGATGGAATGGAAGTAATCTTTATATAACCCTCATAGAGATTATTAAGAAATCTACAAAAAATTCTGGGATGGTCAGCTGTTTTTTAATCTTTGACCAGATCAATACCGGACACTTTCACCTCCTTCCTGACCAGACCAATTTTTAGATTTCAGCGCTGTCACACTTTGAATGACAACTACTCAGTCATGCAAAACTGTACTAAAATGAAAAATGTATATATATTTTTAAGACTGAATGGGATACTGACTGGTGACAGTATGTAAAAAAAAGAACCATTTTTTAAAACATTTTTTGAACATTTTTCTTTGTTTACAATTTTTTTTCTTTCTTTTTAATTTTTTTTTAACATATTGTGACCAGAGCAGTACAGTGTTACCACAGTGATACTGTAATATTCTGGGGAGGTGATCAGGATTTTTTTACACTGTGATTGCTTATAACAGTGATGATCACTGTAATAGCAATCATTTATATGAATGGCATCCATTCATTGTCAATGCGTACTGTTGTTATAGCTGTGATCGGCCACAGCTATCACATGGTAAATATGTGCTGTGATTGGCACTGTCTGTACCATGCGATCACTGTGACCAATCAGAGAGATAATCACAATAGTACACATTGAATGGCTATGAATGAAAGCCATTAATTAAAGTGATGGTAAAGGCTCTTTTTTTTTCAAATAATAAACATGTTATACTTACCTCCTCTGTGCAGTTGGATTTGCACAGAGCAGCCCGGATCCTCCTCTTCTTGGGTCCCTCGTGGACATCGCTGCAGAGAGAAGGGGCTCAGGTAAGTGATTAGGGGGGTGCTGGGGAGGCTGCTACACACAGAAGGTTTTTGTATCCTAATGCATAGAATGCATTAAGATTAAAAACCTTCTGCCTTTACAACTCCTTTAAATACAACTGAGATGTGATCACTGTTAGATAACATGGTGCTGAGGTTGGCCTGGTACAATGATCTGTCATCTGCTGTGTCCAGCGGGTACAGTGGGTGAGGACGTCAGCTGACATTCGCCCAAGATGGGAAAGCTCCCACTCAGCCATCATTTTGCTGTAGGCCGGGTGGCAAGCAGTTAAATCACTTTAAATGCTTGGAAGTATATATTTTTTATTCCTGTGACCTTAAAATTATCTTTAATTGCAGTATATGGATTGTAATTAACATGGGCACAGACACTACGGGGTTGATTTACTAAAGGCAAATAGACTGTGCACTTTGAAAGTGCAGTTGCACTCATTTTCCTTAGGAAATTTAAATGTGGTAAAGTTTCACTTTGTAAAGAATGACCAATCAGATGCAAGGAAAAAAACAGCATTTTGCTTGCACATGATTGGATGATGGAAATCAGCAGAGCTTACTACATTTACTAAGCCCTGGGGAAAATGGGTACAACTGCACAGTCAATTTGCCTTTAGTAAACTAACCCCAATGCATCTGTTAACATAAAGATGGATAAAGGTACAACAATCTTAAGCAAATATATGCATAGTCTTAGAAGAGAAGACTAACTCTAACTATTCTTAAAAATGTTCCTTCCCCCACCTCCTACCTATTCTGCATACCCTTTATAACAAATATCTGTGTATTTACTTTTAACCCACTCTGGTCTGGTCACGTGATCCTGCAGCTCTGACTTCCCTGTGTCAGTGAGTAGCTGCAGCAAGGGAGAGGAAGGAGGTCCAACAACAGCTGGGCCATGGGAGCTTATGGGTGACATCATGGCTTCTGAAATTCCCAGCTATTGTGCAAGATCACGTGACTGGACCAGAGTGGATTAAAAGTAGGAAAGTACACAGGTCTTCTTTACATAGGTTAAGCAGGATAGGTAGGGGGATGGAACATTTGTAAGAATAGTTATAGTTAGGGGTTTTATGCCACTTTAACCGCTTGCCGACCAGCTGCCGCCATTTGACGGTGGCAGGTTGGCTCTCCTGCACAAATCACTGTAGCTGTATGAGGGCTCACGCAGGCGCAGTTGCGGGCAGGAGCGTGCCGCCGCCGGCGCGCGCTCACGCCCACTGCACCAGTAGTGTATTTTGGTTTTGTGCTGCCCTAGGCCTGACTAAACCCCCCCCCACAGTTGTGGAACGCTGGCTGCCCACCCAACAACTCATTGGTTGGGGGCCGCCGCCTGGGCCCTTCGGGATGCCCGGACCCCCACATATGTATGGGCTGGCCCCCTCTGATGGCGGCCCTGTCTGTATTATCATACCGGCAGCACTACAATTGCAAGCCGGCGGGGACTCTTTTAGTGCTGCCCCCCTGCAAAGTGCCACCCTAGGCCTGGGCCTTGTTGGCCTAGGCCAAGATACAGCGTTGCACTGCACGCTGCATGAGCGCGCCCGCGGGTCGGGCGGACTGTCCGCTGGCGACACGCAATCGCCTTCTACAGAGACAGAATGGGGATCTGCCAATGTAAACAAGGCGTATCCCCATTCTGTCAGGGGACATGTCAGTGATCTACTGTTCCCAGTGATCGGGAACAGTGAGATCTGTTATGTCCCTGCCAGTTCATCCCCCCACAGTTAGAACACAGTGAGGAAACACAGTTAACCCCTTGATTGCCCCTAGAGTGTAACCCCTTCCCTGCCAGTGACATTTATACAGTAATCAGTGGCTATTTTTAGCACTGTGTCAAAAGCGTCTGAACTGTCCGCTGCAATGTCGCAGTCCCAATAAAAATCGCAGTTCGCTGCCATTACTAGTAAAAAAACAAAAATAAAAATGCCATAAATATATCCCCTATTTTGTAGACATGATAACTTTTGCGCAACCCAATCAATATACACCTATTGCGATTTTATTTACCAAAAATATGTAGAAGAATATATCTCGGCCTAAATGGATGAATACATTTATTTTTAGATTGTAAGCTCTAACGAGCAGGGCCCTCTGATTCCTACTGTATTTAAGTGTATTGTATTTGTACTGTCTACCCTCAAGTTGTAAAGCGCTGCGTAAATTGTTCGCGCTATATAAATCCTGTATAATAATAATAATAATTTATATTTTTGGATATGTATTACAGCAAAAAGTAAAAAAAATTTTTTTTTTCAAAATTGTCACTTTTTTTTGTTTATAGTGCAAAAAATAAAAACCGCAGAGGGGATCAAATACCACCAAAAGAAAGCTCTATTTCTGGGGAAAAAAGCACATAAATTCCATTTGGGTACAATGACCACGCAATTGTCAGTTAAAGTGATGCAGTGCCGTATCGCAAAAAATGGCCTGGTCAGGAAGTGGGTAAATTCTTCTGGGGCTGAAGTGGTTAAATGTAACACCCTCAAACAGAAAAAGGGACACATCTGCTATATCTTAACGACCTCCAGACCGCCTTCTGCACATTTATTCAGGCAAGGCTTCCTGGCGGCGCTAAAGAGAGGGAACAAATCAGCGAATCTGGCGGATGTGATGTCCACCGGCCACCCACAATCGTTCCCCAGAGAGGCAGAACGGCAATATGCCTATGTAAACAAGGCAGATCGCCATTTTTGACAGGGGAAAACATAGAGATCTTGTGTTCCTGCTAAGTAGGAACACAGATATCTGTGTTCCCCCAGTCAGAGCAATTCCCACACAGTTAGAAAGCACCCCCTAGGGATGCACTTATCCTTTAATCGCCCCTGGTGTTAACTCCTTCCCTGCCAGTGTCATTAGTACAGTAACAGTGCATATTTTTAGCACTGATCACTGTATTAGTGTCACTGGTCCCCAAAAAAGTGTCAAAAGTGTCAGTTAGGTGTCCAATTTGTCCGCTGCAATGTCATAGTCCCACTAAAAGTCGCTGATCGCTGCCATTACTATTAAATAAAATAAAAAAAATTCCATAAATCTATCCCATAGTTTGTAGATGCTATAACTTTTGTGCAAACCAATCAATAAATACCTATTGGGATTTTTTACCAAAAATATGTAGTTGAATACATTTTGGCCTAAACTGATGAAGAAATTAGATTTTCTTAAATTTTTTTTATTGGATATGTATTATAGCAGAAAGTAAAAAATATATATTTTTTTCAAAATTGTCGCTCTTTTCTTGTTTATAGCTCAAAAAAATCAAAAACGCAGAGGTGATCAAATACTACCAAAAGAAAGCTCTACTTGTGTGTGTGTGGGGGGGGGGGGGAGATCAATTTTGTTTGCACAATCACACAATTGTCAGTTAAAGTAACACAGTGCCATATCGCAAAAAATGGCCTCTCAGGAAGGGGGTAAAAACCTTCCGGGGCTTAAGTGGTTAATCATATGACCTTTTTCCCTTTTTAATCACAGGCCTTGTATGTCCTCTGGGATTATAAACAGAAAATGAAGGGGTATATCACAATGAAACATCCTGGGGGGAATTTACTCAAACTGGAGCAGACAGAATCTGGAATGGATGTGCATGGTAACCAATCAGCTTTTATGTTCAGCTTTGAAAAAAAAAATTGGTTTCAAGGCGCAATTGCTCCAGATTCTTCCTGCTCCAGTCTTAGTAAATTGCCCTCTCTGCCTTTAATGGTGCTGTAATGAGGGCTAATGATCAGTGTTGAATGGCAGGCCCTGATTGGAGACCTCACATCAGCAGACTAGATGTATACATGTCAAACAAGGCACTTACATGGTGAATATTGTTATTTTTACAGATCTAAGCAGTCTGTACATTGGGAAGTGTAAATAAACATTTATGTAGCCTGGAGCTCTACACACACCCTACATAAATGTTTGTTCAGTGTATTTTTTATGGAGATTTTTCAAAACACAAAGTGCAATAACGCATATCATTAATAATCACTCAGGGCTGGTTCACAAAAAACACAATCCACATCCGTTCTGGATGCGTTTCTTCATGCGCGTTTTTAACACGTTTTTGGCGCGCTCCGATGCGTTTTTGATGCATTTCCGGATGTGCTTTTTTCCTGTTTTTTTTTTTACTGTGCTAGGGTCCTGTGCATTTTTTATGTGTTTTACTGCATTCCAGTACAGTCCAGTGCAGAAAAAATGCAGCAGGTTTTACTTTTTTTCTGGAACTGTAAAGCCGTGGAACTGACTGCACTGGTGTGAACTATGCCATTGGAAAGCATATAACCTACTTTCCATACATTTTTGATGCGGAAAAAAAAACACACTGGACTGCATGTAGTGTGAACCGGCCCTCAGAATGTAAACAATCAGCTGTAAGGGCCCGTTCATACCATATTCCATCCAGTGTGGGTTTTTTTTTCTGCATCAAAAAAACATGGAAAGTAGGTTATATGCTTTCCAATGGCATAGTTCACACCAGTGCAGTCAGTTCCAGGGCTTTCCAGTTCCAGAAAAAAAGCAGAGCATGCTGCATTTTTCCTGCACTGGACTGCACTGGAACGCAGTAAAATGCATAAAAAACACACCTGAATGCACTGGAACACATAAAAAAACACTGGACCCTGGTACAGGGAAAAAACAAAAAAAGAGGAAGAAAGAAGAAAAAAGCATCTGGAATGCATCCGGAAACGCATCAAAAATGCACCGGAATGCGTCAAAAACTTGTTAAATATGTGCATGCAGAAAGGCATCCAGAAGAGATCTGGAGTGTGTTTTTGTGGTGGGAAACAGCCCAAGGTTGTGATAGAATTAACCTTGCACATTCATATGTTATTTGGACTGACCACACAAAAACACTGGGATTCATTTACTAAAGGCAAAAAGGCTGTGCACTTTGCAAATACATTTTTGTTAGCTTTGTGAATGTAGTGAAAATTCACTTTGCAAATAATACCCATTATTGTATAAGGAAAGCAGTATTTTTGCTTGCACACACATTGCTAATCCAGGGAATATCTGATTGCCTCCATGGGGTTTCAAGAAGGAATTTTTCCCTTGGAGCAAATTGGACCATGATTCATAGTTTTTTTTTTTTTTGTATAACTATATCAATAAACAGCGCCAACCCCGTACAAGTGACACAAAACAAATGACTCTCCCAACATCATAACTGCATGGACATGAATGTCCATAAACCAAAATCAAGAACACGGGGACATGACCTCAAACTAACTGGGGGAAAGTTCAAAACTAATCTTAGAAAGTATTATTTTACTGAAAGGGTGGTTGATGATTGGAATAAACTACCAACAGAGGTTGTGAGACAGTCAACAGTAAATGGCTTCAAGCATGCTTGGGATAAACATAAATCTATAGTCAGACAAACAAGGTTAATGTGAAAAAAACAAAAAAAACAAAATAAATAAATAAAATAAATAAAAAGGGGCAGACTCGGTGGACTACTCAGTCTTTTTCTGCCGTCACTTTTCTATGGTTCTATGTTTCTATAAAAGTCTATAAACAAATTAGTGCAATAGTGTCCCTTTGAACTTAGTGAAAATGACAACGTGCTTAAAAGTGCTCTCCAGTGCTCCACACAATACTGGGCTTATAGTGTCAGGTGCCAGGAACCCTCTTGTGCCCCCACTCACCAGAGGATATGGACCTTCTGCTTCTCAGTCGGAAGGTTAAACGGGCTAGGTACTGGTGAGGGTGATTCTTGACAAGGCCAGCTGGAGAAACAGACCAACAGGATATAATCGATTCAGGTGGCTCAAAAAAATAAAGGAATCTTCATAATGCAAACCGTATAGAAAAGCTGTTTATTGCGCATAAAAAATGCTACTTACAGGACGCCAAAGAATTACAGCTTTGGATAACATACACCGGTAATCGTGTGGTGACTCGCGTGAATTCCACCAACTTGCTCCTACCGCCGGACCGGAAATTAGGTCAACGCGTTTCACTCTGTGAATAGAGCGTCATCATGCACCATGACGCGCCATTCACAGAGCGAAACACGTTGACGTAATTTCCGGTCCATCACAGCCGATTACGTCACATCCGCTGGTGGTAGGAGCAAGTTGGTGGAACGCACGCAAGTCACCGGTGTATGCTATCCAATGCTGTACATTCTTTGGCGTCCTGTAAGTGGCATTTTTTATGCGCAATAAACAGCTTTTCTATACGGTTTGCACTATGAAGAATCCTTTGTTTTTTTTGAGCCACCTGAATCGATTATATCCTGTTGGTCATAAGTCGGTCTGTTTCTTCAGCTGGCCTGGTCAAGAATCAGCCTCACCAGTACCTAGCCCGTTTGACCTTCCAACTGAAAAGCAGAAGGTCCATATCCTCTGGTGAGTGAGGGCACAAGAGGGTTCCTGGCACCTGACACTATAAGCTCAGTATTGTGTGGAGCACTGGAGAGCACTTTTAAGCACGTTGTCACTTTCACTAAGTTCAAAGGGACACTTTTGCACTAATTTGTTTATGGACTTTTATGGACATTCATGTCCATGCAGTTATGATGTTGGGAGAGTCATTTGTTTTGTGTCACTTGTACGGGGTTGGCGCTGTTTATTGATATAGTTATACATGTAAGCAGGTTTTGGACCCGAGCACAGCAGCCCCCTGTTTGCAATCTTTTCACTTCATACATATTGTTTTGTTATTATTTATGTTTATTATTGAGTATTTATTTCATGTTTGGTCACATCCAGTAAGACACATCCACAGCACAGATTTTATAGTTTTGTTTTTGTTTTGTTTTTTGCCTTCCTCTGGATAAACCGTGGTTATAGTATTGTGTATATGGAGGTTTCTGTTTCTTTCTTTTTTTCTCTTGGTTGACCTGTGTCTTTTTTCAACCTGGCTAACCATGTAACTACAGTATGTAACATGACTGGACGGTGAAAGTCAGCAGAGCTTCACTTCATTCAGTAAACAAAGGGAAAATTCCCTTGCAAAGTGAAAATTCTCTTGCAAAGTGAACTATTTGGCTTTAGTAAATCAATCCTACTGTGCAATCATCCAACAAATTTTATGCCTGTCATTTTTTTAAACACTATCATTAATGAACATACCTGACATTTAATCAAGAATCCATTCGTGTGAAACACATTAATCAATAGTCTGAAAAAAGAGAGCATTTATCATGTAATTCAATATAAAAGATCACCAAAAATTGTTATTTTATCTGATGTTGGTGAGCATTGCTTTTTGTATGTTTGTATTGCAGCATATACTGTATATTACATCCGATGAGCACACTATGGCCATGTTAATATTAGCATCTCTTTTTGACTCTGGGACAGAATCATGTATCCCTTTGGACAGACTGTAGAGTTTTGGACACATCTATACACAGTTATATTCATACAAGTACATAAGCACTGTTATCATTTTTTGTAATTCCTGCAGCATCTCTCAAGCCTGTTCACCTACTGCTGTCCTCACAAGTATCACTCTCACTATAGAATTATTCAGCAGCAAAACAAGGGTATTATAAGTAAATACAGTGGAACCTCGGTATACGAGCATTTTGCAATACAAGCTTTTTTTTCTTTTTTAAATCCTGACTCTGTTTGCGAGCGCTGTCTTGCAAGACGAGCAGGATTCAAGCCTCTGTGTATGCAATACCGTATGTGGCCAGAGGTGCGGGGGTGCTGTTGAGGTACAGAGACATGGAGACACTCGGAGACGCTCCGAGTGTCTCAGAGCATCTCTGATCGTCACCGAGCCTCAAGAGTGCCCCCGTACCTATGGCCACATACAGTACTGCATACACCAGCGCTCCCGCACCTCAGGTCACATACAGTGCTGCATAGACAAGCAGTGGCTGCGGAACAAATCATCTGAGTTTCCATTGTTTCCTATGGGGAAACCTGCTTTGATATACGAGTGCTTTGGATTACAAGCATGCTTCTGGAACGAATTATGCTCATAATCTGAGGTTCCACTGTACATGGTTAATGCTCTAATAACCTATACTGTTATAAAAACAAAATAATATGATGTTTTCTATACACATAAAATCATTTTTAAGAAAAAAAATGAATCCCGGTTTAGTGCATCTTTCTAACTTTTTGTATTTTGACCTTTGCTGTAATGATTTCTGAATGACATGCAGCACCTAGAGGTTAGGGAAATATTTATAGATTGGAAGACACATGGACGTTGGGAAAGGGGAAATTAGGCTCTTGTTATGGACCTGTTAAATAAACTACTCCCAGCAGCTTGACATGCTCTCACTTGCCATGTTTAGAAAACCATTTCCAAAATAAATTGTTTCAAAGATCAATAGATTTAAATGGTTTAGAAGAAATTTTTTCTTTTTGATTGTTGATATAGTTCAAGGCAGTTGAACTAATGCAATTAGATTAACATTTTCTAATGTAATTTAAGTCAAAGAATATAAAGATGAAAGAAGGAGCAGCTAATAACTTAGGATGTATTTTACTTAACCACTTCAGCCCCGGAAGGATTTGCTGCTTTAGGACCGGAGCCCTTTTTGCGATTCGGCGATGCGTCGCTTTAACTGACAATTGCGCGGTCGTGCGACGTTGTACCCAAACAAAATTTGCGTCCTTTTTTTCCCACAAACAGAGCTTTCTTTTGGTGGTATTTGATCCCCTCTGCGTCATTTCTGATCGCCGCTATAAACAAAAGAAGAGCGACAATTTTGCAAAAAAACCCAAATTTCTTACTTTTTGCTAGAATACAAATCCAAAAAAAAAATATAAAAAAACATTTTTTTTCACCGTTTTTGGCCGATTTATATTCTTCCTCATATTTGCGATAAAAAAAAATCGCAATCGGCGTTTATTGATTGGTTTGCGCAAAAGTGGTCGCGTTTACAGATGATGAGAA
>BLSH010389319.1:509032-524844 GCA_018402905.1 Glandirana rugosa
CTTGTCGACATCTCAATCTGAGTTCACCCAGACCATACTGTAAGACCCTAAAAAGTCCTACTTCCTTTAAAAGTTTTTACATAATTTTCTTCCTTTTTTCACTTGTACTCTTAGGTTGGAGGTTTTTAGTCCTAACCCTAACCGTCTGCCAATCCTGACACGAAAAAATTTTTTTGTATGAACGGTCATTCGTCTACTTGATTTTTGGATGAATCGGTAAAACTAAATATGGATTACACTGAGAAATTCGTGAAATTTGGACGGTCGTCGAAAAAAAAAAAAAAAAAAAATTCATTGTCTTAGTGAAAATAAAACAAAAGTGAACATACATAAAAAAAAAAGCTGCTGGCAGGTTTAAAGTGCTTAAAGAGTCACATTAGGTATAAATCAAAATGGCTAAGTAGGTTTTTAGTTCATCTGCTTACTGGCAAGTATGTTTTTTTAAAAAAGCACAGTCCTAACCGTCTGCCAATCCCAATCCTGATTTTTGGAGGTTGGATTCTCATGTTCACTTTTTTCCTTCTTTTAATACATTTTTGAAAATTTCCTTCATCCTGAAAAATCCCAGAATGTCATACCAGACCCACTTGAGTCTAACTCTACAGCTGTTCTGTTATATCTTTCATGCTGTGGTGTTAATTGTACTTTCAGTTGAAATAATAGCAAAGATTATCACACTCAGATCTTTAACAAAATTTCTTTATTATATGCAGTGGAGGCTGGTGCCCAATATTTTGGGTAGGTGGATAACAAACTCCCCCCCCCTCACTTGTACTGCCGCCATCAACACCACCCCCCACCCCCACGCGGGAGACAGATGGGAGGCCGCAATCCCGTACCCCCCACTGCTGCGGGAGAAGGTCGGGAGGCCACGATTGGAGGCCTTACCGTAAGGAGGCAGATGGGATCCAAACCAAGTCGGGAGCTGAGCCGAGATGAAGCGATGAGTTTGATAAGGGATGAGCTGGGGCTTCTCCTCCCGGCCAAACAGGAAGTGGGTCCTGAGACTCCCAACCAAGAGAAGAATCAGGAAGGCAATAACTATTGTCACACAACTGGGTGGGCTCAGGGCACAGTGCTCTGCACCCCAAGTCCACCCTTTTTTTAAGGCAATTAGAGCCTCCAGCTCTAATCACGTGCTTATAAAAAAAAACCCATTGAAATCCATGCATCAGCGCCCTGCGTGCAGATTAGGGGCCGGATGCATGGATTAGGAGGGGCAGCGCCCCTGTGCCCTTAATGGACGGGCTGCCACTAATATATGGCAATAAGGGTCACCTCTTACTGTATCCTAAATTAAGCTTGCTGAGGCTTGGAGGACAGTAATGCAGTACCGGATGAAGTGAACGCACATTTTAAAAAATGCACATGCTGCACTACACAATACCAGCTTGCATTATGTTCAGCCACTGGCACTCTTGCTCATGTAAAACATTGCGGCTGCTGGTTTGATCATAACGCAAGCTGATATTGTGTAGTGCAGCATATGCCCTTTTTAAATGTGAGTTCACTTCATCTGTTTGTTTTAGTATGATTTAATAAAAGCGGTATTAAAATGTGGTTTCTGCTTCATTTGATATCCGAGATTATGCGAGGTGCAGTTCTGGGAAATAAGTGCCTTCCTTCTGCTGATTCAGGGTTATATAAAGGAGAAAGCATTGAATGGCCTACCTATAATCTAGAGGTCACAGCTTTTGGTGGTTTTTATTTCTAGAAGTAGAGGGTCACACTGGTAATATGTGGATGCACATTGGATGCATAATTCAGGATTTTCAGTCATGTAAACAATTTCAGTTGAGCTGTGGGACTGTTCTTATTCACCGAGTTATTACATTATGGACAATTATGGATTTTATTTAAGATATTATTTTATGCATAGTGTTTCATATATCAGTGTTCTATTTTCTTGGAAAGAAGTGCTACCTTTGGTTGTATAAAAAATTGGGACCTTGTAAGTCCCACAAAAATCCCCCACTTGCTTTTCTGTACATGATTCAGTGGATTGGAAAAGTCTGAGGTCCACGATAACTTGGATGGCGTTTTGAGGATTTTGTTTTAGACCCATGTTTTTTTTTATTTTCTCTGCAATAAAAAGAAAAACTTGACCCATCATGTTTAGTGAACCGGCTGATATTTATAGATATCCACTAGTCATAAATCAATCTGGACAGGGTTTGATCTACCTTGGACTAGATAATTTATCTTTATCTAAAATACAATTTAAATTCAAATTATTCTCCATGCTAGTCAGAAAATGGTAGCATTGACTTTAATTACACTACTATTCTGATAATCCTCAATGATCATTTTCCATGGGAACTGATCCAGGGAAACTAATATATTTACAAAGTATAAAATAACTCTTACACAATGCAGCTTATCTATTTTAGAAATGTATTTAACCTTTTATTGATGGCATCCACTTTCTAAGCTCTGAACTGCATTTCTGTAGACCAGGTGTGTCAAACTCAATTTCTGCACATCAGCATTATGGTTGCCCTTTGCCCCAGTTATATCTGTCAGACTATATACATTTATCCAAGGCTTCTTTCTCAGAGAATAGGTGTAAGAATAAAACCATGCCCCCCCCCCCCCAAATGTTGGGTATTGCCAATGTACACTAACAGTGGGAGATTCTTAAAGGGTCAATAAATAAAAGGAGACCAATATGTGTGGAGTTCAGGGATGCGCTATGTACAGAGTGCAGAGTTCAGGGGGTGCACTGTGTATAGAGTGCAGAGTTTAGGGGTGCACTGTGTGCAGAGTGCAGGGTTGAGGCGTACATACAGAGCACACAGTTTAGTGCAGAGTTCAGCTCTCTTTCACAGGCTGTGCACCCAGGCACAGATTGGGATCACAATGCAGCTTACCACGTGATGCCTCATCCCACACTGCACCTATATCTGCATCTCCATTGTCCCCGCTGTGAATGCAGGGCAGGCAGAGATCAGTGAGACTCGTTGAGAGGAAAGCTGCCCTTGTAAACAAAGAAGGTTTCTGTGTTTACAAGTGACAGTAGTGAGTGGAGGGTGAGAGCGAGAGTTGGCGGCTGAAAAAAGCTTCGGGTGCGGGGGCCACATGAAATGGCCTGGCGGGGCCGATTCGGCCTGCAGACCTTGTGTTTGACACGTGTGCTGTAGACAATTACATCACAATGAGGCTGATCAGCTTCACTGCCTGGAAACTGGTATGTGACAGAACACTTTGAGTGACCACTGGGTGCTATTGTGGAAACCGATGCTGAATATAACGTGCCACATCCTATCGAGCAGGTATTAAGGAATAATTGTTTTGGAACACATATGGACAATGTAGGCACACACATACATTTTGTAAAGAATCCAAAACAAGTATTCATTTGAAAGTAAAATCCTTCACATTACATCAAGATGAATAAACAGCACTTCTCATATGTAAGAGCAATATCCCCCCCCCCCCATAATAGTCTTATATTATTACAGATTACGTGGGGGTTCCATATTGTAAGGCTCAACATGTTTTGTGGGATCCACTTGCTCAGGAGCTGCTCTTGGGCACAGCAAGGAATTTTTTACACTTAGTTTAACCCTTAGACACTAAATGGGCAGAGGACTCCCTCGTTTGATAGACTCATTCATATGCCAAAGTTTCCTTTAGTGAGGCACATTTCAGGCACATCTAGCTTGGTTAGAGACCTAGTAATAGTACTTATAAATAAGGATGTCTCTCCTCCAAGGTATTGTGTTAACGCTCAGAGCTTAACTTCCCTATCCTGCTTAAAGCCGCCGTGAGTTACTTGGTGTAGCACCTGCCTCTACCTCCCAATAATAGGCAGTTTTCAAAAAAGGAATCATTTAGGTAATTTTGTTAAAGTGTATCCCAAAAAAACAAAAAAAATGTAATATATTGCAGATTACCAATCCTTAGATGTTGTGACTGCATTGATTTCCTGTTTTCAGATTAAGAACATTTTAAGTATAAAAAAATACCTGTTTATCTTGACAAACACAGTGTCCTTGTCACCTCTTGTGAGATGAAAAGACAGCATAAACAATGTTATCTCTCTTTTGTAAACTACTAGTCCCATCAACCAACCATGTAATGAAGATGACCAAAGACGGCCATGTTTGAATTTCCAACCATGGTTGCCCCCATAGATACAATGGAGGATAAAGTATAACCAGGAGACATAGAAAGTGTGCTATTCATAGGATTACCATTTTAAAACAAAAGGATAAAAGCCTGAAAAAAGAAAACTATTGCAACCACCACTTCTAAGGACCAGTAAGCTGAAATATGTTACATTCTTTTTTTGGGTTTGATATTTGACTATATAACTTTTTAAATGTCTATTTATAGTATTTCAAAATAATAATGTGTTGCCGGATACTCATTTCTCTTACACAATCCTGCAGGACTGCAACTGTTTCATTCAACTCATGTGACAGCTCTAAGTATTAAATAAGCAAAACTTAGCAGCTCTTAAGTCTCTTGAACAAGACTCTTAACCCAAGGTCAATTGTACATGCAAACAAACAAGTACTCATTTGTATGACTGTTGACTATGACTATTTCTACTAGCATAGTCAAGCATTTTGCTTTCAAAAACATAAATAATGTAATCGGGTTCAAAGCCTGCGTGGAATACAAAGGAGACATGGTAAATGGAAGCATCATTGCATTCTTGTTATAAAAACTAGCTTTATTGGTGTTTTTTACATACTGGAAATAAATACAAATAATAGGAATCTTAGTTTTAAAATGAACCATCAGATATGATTAAAAAAGTTAAATGGAAAATGCTAAAATGAACATATAAAATAAATTAGCCCTTTTAACTATCTGGGTGAGACAACAAGCACATCAGAAAGCTTGGAAAGATTATTGTCCACTAAGAGAACTTATATACCCAGTCCTTGCTTGGTTATTGCTGTCAATGTTTGGATCAGACTTGGGTGGTGTGATGTATGGCCACCATAACGTATATTGTTCTGGGCATGGCCTTGGTGGATGATTATGGACTTCTACCGTCTTCTTAAACTGGCTGAAGAAAACATCAGTCATAAACATTACAAACAAAATCATACGCTTCCAAAATACGTGCTCCACAGCTTCTTTACAGTTTTTACTCTTTGTGGAGTAATAATTATTGCTCACATCTATAGTGCTATTTTTATATTAACTATTTAAACTACCATTTTCCACTGCAGATTGCTAAACAATGGCAGTAGGAATATAAAGTGTAAAAGTAACTTGCTGGTAAATGATGGGCTTTCCTATCTTGGGGACACTAATATTGAGTAAGAAGGGTGTGGCTAACTATGAGGCCTGTCTACATTAAAATGGTCATCTTATAAGGACTGGTCAGTGGGTAAATCTGCATAAAGTTTGATAGTGGTGGAGCGCTTTACCAATCATGGTGCAAGACCTCAACTTTCAAGTGAAGGTATTTGAACCCACAGGAGTAAAATGGTATCTTCGCAAAGTGTGCCAATAACAGACAGTGAAGGGATGGTGTGTTCCTCTTTAAATAAAGCTCCCCAACAGCAGTAGTACCCCAGTAAATGTTGACAAAGTTCCCCACAAGGATTGGTGAAGGTAAAAATAAAATAAATAAATGTAATTTCATTTAGTGAATCTTTAAAGAAATCTGTTTTGCATGGAATCAAGCTAAATCTGTTGTTGAAACACCACAGGCATTTTTCTATACACCTTATTAAAAAAAAAGAGTATTTAAGTTTAAGTGCTGACATTTAAGTGCAGTAACCCATAGCAACCAGTTAGAATTCAACACTGATTGCTAGTCTAATACTTTGGCAATAGGTGGCAGCAGATGATCTAAATATCACAATTTTACTTCTGGTGTTACACGAGAGCTAAAAAGAAGACAGGAATTTAGCAATAAAAGGCAACTTATTTTTTAAGGCTTGTTGCTGGAAAGGAAGTCTGTCAACACAATTGCAGCTGAGTAGTCACGATTCTACCTAACAAGCACATATAACACACAAATTCACTCTTCACAATATTCTCCCATCCACATGTGTGTACGAACAAGGACTGAGAGCTCAAAAAATGTTTTCATTAGTGTAGGAGGGAGAGGTGAAGGCGTAGAACTTTAGGTCAGGCTTTTATTACTGTGTCAAACTTGGCCAGATTCTGTTGGCCAAATTTGATTATCAATACTTTGAGTAAGAGGAATCCCAAATGACAATTCTAACCCTTTCCCTACTCCATTCTCTGTTTCCGTGTTGGAGAGTTTTGGTTCACTTTCTGTATAAGTGTCCACCCAGAAAGTGAAAGGACATCTCTCCAGTGAAAGCACAGAAAGCAAGTAATATCGAACACTTCCACACTCAATTCTAAACAAAATACAAATTTTAAGTCTTCTTTAAAGCCAGCCTATATCCTCCTTAGCCTCAGCCATGTAACACAGCTGCTTTACAGCAGTAACCAGTGGTGGCCTGTCCATACGGAACGCAGGGGTGCTGCCCCCCCCCAATCAATGCGCCCGGCCTCTTATCTATGCAGGGCGCTAGATGCATGGATTCCATGGGGTTTTTTTTTTTTTAGAAGCACATTATTAAAGCCTGAGGCTCTAATTGGCTTCAAAAATGGTGGGCTCAGGGCACAGAGCAATGTGCCCTGAGCCCACCCAGTTGTGTGACAATAGTGAATTAATATTCGCTATTGTCATCCTTATTCTCCTCCCGGACAATCAGGAAATGGTTCCTGAGACCCGACTGGCCAAGAGAAGAAGTGATTGCATTGTAGTAGAAGAGGTAGAGAAGGAGGAGACGCAGGGGAAGCCGCCGAGGAAGAGGAGACACCGGGTAAAGCTGCCTCCTGGAGGAAGCACTGCCCGCGACCTAGATGGGGTAAGTGTGGGGCCGGTGACCAACCGTGGGGGTTGCGGGTGGATTGTTCGCCCCCCCCCAAAAAAAAATATAGCCCCCACTGACAATAACCATAGTGTGCAAGCTACTACCTGCACAGTGATGCCCGCTATTTGAACCTTTTTGCACATGCACACTACCAGCACCTCTCACAGTATAATGTTTGATGCCTAAGCTACCTACTGATAGGCTTTAGCAATGCCACATGGGGATATGCCTAGACCTATGCAAATAGCAGCTTTAATAGATTTGGCATTAACATACAATGGTTATCACTTCCAGGTCATCGGTTAGAATCCCAAACATGGCACTACCTGCCTGGAGTTTGCATGTTCTACCTGTGCCTGAGTTTCCTCCGGATATTCCAGTTTTCCTCCCACATTCCATAGATATGCTGGTAGGTTAATTGGCTTCTGTCAAAATTGGCCCTAGTATGTGTATGTATGAATGTGAGGGGATCTTAGATTGTTAGTAACTTCAGGGCAGGTACTGATGAGAATGTACAATATATATGTAAAAGCGCTGTTAAATTGATGACGCTATATAAATTCCTGTAATGAATAAATAAATAAAATAAACATAGGATTGGTAAGCTGACCATACACTAGTAGAATTTTGTTATTTTGTTTGAAAATTTGCATTTCAAGAATGTTCATTTGATATTTCAATTGTCAAATTGTGGGGTCAAATCAGCATTCCTTTTCCACCACAATGACAAGAAATATAAGGGAACTAATGGAAATATTTTCCCAAATGAATGAATTACTAACATTGAGGGTTTTTTTTCTTTTTTTTTTCATTAAAGTCTATTCACTTTAAAATAGTACTTTCAAAAGACATTCGTCAAATCATTGTATGTACTGCTGAGAGTATTTTCAGACGAAGGTTCATACAGATATTTGTACGAATGTTCATTCAAAAACCCTCTTGTGTATGGGCAGCTTAAGGGGGCTTCAACAGTGGAATAGGGTGGGAGGGGGTATTGTTGAATTAGAGCAGGGTATCTTTTGTATGCCTGTTGTATATCGCCTATGTAACTTAAGCCTCATATACAACACTCGTTTTTTTTTGATCAACCCAGCAGGTTGAACAAAAAAATACTGACAGCTCAGGTCGGAGCCCCTGTACTAACAACCTAATGTTAGTACAGTGATCTCCCTTGCTGTGCTATTGGGTTCTGAGCCCCCTGCCAGAACACTCTGGATAGGGGGCCGGTCGGCAGACCTTTTTCGGTCATGAACCTTTGACAAAAGCCGGCTTCTGTCGGACTGGCTGCCATATACATGGGCCGAATGTCAGCTGGTTCAATAAAGACTGGGCGACATTCAGCCCATGTGTGCTAGGCTTTAGCTAGCCCTTATGATATTACAAGTTCTCTTTAACAACACAAATTCTGTACGACGTTGATCCCGGCTTCTGTCATTCATTTCTGAGAAGACTATCTGTATCTCTCTTTTCTTTTGAAGATCCAAACTGATAAAAGATCAAATAAATTACTTGTCTCCCACTATTGACTGCAGAATCAAAAACTGAATCACATTAAACACAATAGATTTTTAGCTTATGTAGAAATTATAAAAATGAAGCCCTTATGTTCTTTGCTGTCATTACATTGGTTAAGAATTTCATCACAATATGGAAGGAGTTAGCTGCAGATTGAGACTTTAGATATATTAAATACTCTTTTGAATTATGTCACTTATGACATGATATTTAAAAAGTTAGATTTTTTTAACTATTCTCTCAGCAAGAAGACATTTTCTTTTGTAAAATACATTTTTTTATTGCCCTGCTTTTGTCTCACTAAGATTCCAGGATAACAGCACTTCCAATATTTATATATGTGTAAACATCAGAAAAGCTCTTACATTTTAACACGCAGATAGAATGCCAGATTGCATTAAAAATTTTATATTTTTTGAAACTGCAGTTTGAAACCTTTTTATTCACCAGGGCCTCATCTGCATGCCTCAACTGCTTCATTTATTTTACATTTTAAATGTAAAATTGAGTGTTTTTTTTCATATGGGGATATAAACGTATTCATGATAGATGGCTGAAGCAGAGATTTAGCACTAAAAAAAAATCTTCTCTATGGCTTTAATGAATGTAACGAAGTATGCCCCAAGTCATGTAGGCAGCTGGATTCTGTATAAATCTGCAGTGCAGAGTACCTGGTCCTCTTCCTGTCTCTGAACTTCTGGCACTGCAAGAGTTAATAGCTCTGTGTTTTCTGTGAAGTTCCAGTGAAAAAGCTTCTAATTGGGACCCACTCTTTCTCCCTCTTCCTTCACTGAGAAAATTTGTCTCATAGTATACATTGCATTAAACGTGATCTATGAATGGAGAGATCCTGTGACTTATCAGACTCTCCCCTATTCACATATAGTGTTATCAAGGCCGGTGCTACCACTCGGCAAACTAGGCAGCAGCCTAGGGCGCACTGCCCCTAGGGCGCTAGTGAGGCTGCATTGATGGGTGCTGGTAGGCTGCATTTGATGGGCACTGGTAGGCTGCATTTGATGGATGCTGGTGAGTCTGCATTCGATGGGCACTGGTGAGGCTGCATTTGATGGTGGCTGGTAGGCTGCATTTAATGGGCACTAGTGAGGCTGCATTTGATGGGCGCTGGTAGGCTGCATTTGATGGGTGCTGGTAGGCTGAATTTGATGGGTGCTGGTAGGCTGCATTTGATGGGCACTGGTAGGCTGCATTTTATGGGCACTGGTAGGCTGCATTTGATGAGAGCTGGTAGGCTGCATTTGATGGGCCCTGGTAGACTGCATTTGATGGGCGCTGGTAGGCCGCATTTGATGGGTGCTGGTAGGCTGCATTTGATGGGTGCTGGTAGGCTGCATTTGATGGGCCCTGGTAGACTGGTAGACTGCATTTGATGGGTGCTGGTAGGCTGCATTTGATGGGTGCTGGTAGGCTGCATTTGATGGGTGCTGGTAGGCTGCATTTGATGGGCACTGGAAGGCTGCACTTGATGGGCACTGGAAGGCTGCACTTGATGGGTGCTGGTGAGGTTGCATTTGATGGGCACTGTGAGGCTAAAAAGGTGGGGTATACATGGGCAGGGCAAAGAGGGTGGAGTCGGGG
This sequence comes from Glandirana rugosa, assembly GCA_018402905.1. Classification (NCBI taxonomy): domain Eukaryota; kingdom Metazoa; phylum Chordata; class Amphibia; order Anura; family Ranidae; genus Glandirana; species Glandirana rugosa. The sequence continues at coordinate 519,007 of BLSH010389319.1, forward strand.
TGGAGTCGGGGGTGGAGCCAAGGGGCGGCAAAATTAGGTTTCGCTTAGGGTGTCAAAAATCTTTGCATCAGCCCGAGTGTTATATGCAGTGTACACTATGCAACAACTTTCTTCAATGGAGGGGGATAAAGGAGGAGGCAGGTCCCCCTAGGGAGCTTGTTCACTTCAGCTTCACAGAAGACTATTAACTCTATCAGTGCTGGAAGTTCAGAGACAAGAAGAGGACTGGGCATCTCTGCACAGAAGATTTCTACTGGGTGTGCCTGCACAACATGGGACATTCTTCATTACAGGTAAGTCACTAAAGGTCAAAATATTTTTTAAAGCTATACTTCAGCTTTAACACTATTGCAAAATCAACTCAAATCACTTGTATTTACTTATATATATATTACTTATATTTACTACATTTACTTTGTACTGTATTTGTAGCAAAAAATAAAGAATTTAAAAAGAAATAAAAAAGGTAAATATTGTAAGAAAATGTGTTTAATTCTTCAGGCACAAACTGATATAATCATTATCCACTTTTCGACTGCCCCATAGCAGATTTACTGGTACAGGGTGGTTGCGCTGTGCAGAACCATGTATACATACATATGCTTTGTCACAGCAGAAGCCGACCAGTGGGTGTCGGTCAATGGATGTCTGCCGACACCTGCCGATAATATGAAAGAGACATTGGACTGAGCTTTACCTATGTAAACAAAGCAGAGCTTCGTTCTGACAGGGGGAAAGTGATGAATTTTCTTTCCCTGCTTTGCAGGGAATAAAATCTGTCGCTTCTCTTAGTAAAAACATCAAACACATTACACAAAAACACTGGCTAGGCACACATTTAACCCTTTGATCGCCCTAGATGTTTAAGCTCTTCCCAGCCAGTGTCATTAGTACAGTGACAGTGCACATTTTTAGCACTGATCACTGTATTAGAGTCACTGGATCCCACAAAGTGTCAAAAGTGTCAGTTAGTGTCAAAAGGTCTGCCACAATATCGCAGTTCTTAGTAGTATCACAGTTATTTAGTATTATAAAAATAAATAAATAAAAATACCATAGTTTATAGACACTATAACTTTTGCAAAAAACAAATTGATATAAACTTATTGGGATATTTTTTACCACAAATATGTAGCACAATACATATTGGCCTAAATTTGTGAATAAATTTGTTTTTTTTATTGGATATATTTTATAGCAGAAAGTAAAAAATATATTTCTTTTTCAAAATTGTCTGTCTTTGTTTATAGTGCAAAAAATAGAAAACACAAAGGTGATCAAATACCACCAAAAGAAAGTTTTATTTGTGGGGGAAAAAATTACATAACTTTTATTTGAGCACATTGTTGCATGACTGCGCAACTGTCAGTTAAAATAACATAGTGCCTTATTGCAAAAAATGGCCTGGTCATAAAGGGGAGTGAATTTTCCGGAGGTCAAGTGGTTAAACAGCCAGCTAACATGTTTTCTTTGTAAAACTGCCACTTATAATGAGAATAGCATATTTAAAATAGGTGTTGAACAAGGAATGGTTAAAGAAAAGTATATTGGGAATCCAAATCTGCTAAAGCTTACAATGTATAAAAATGAAATCTCATGATGGATATTTAGCTTATGTAAAGTTCCAGTTGCAGGGGGCAAGCATTCAGCAGGTAAGACATGTAACCCTACCAAAACCCTTACCAATCCACTAGCTAGAGACCAATAAAAACACATCTTTTATTGATTATCTTGGAATATGTGTAGTGCATCAGGTTGCCAGAAGGTAGGGAGATAAACTAGAGCAAAGGGTTTCACAGAATTGGTGGTTAGTGAAGGAGGGACAGTGAGACAAGCCGGGGGGCATGTTGCTGAACTGAATAACATCACAAAAAACCTGATGGTTTCACCAGGCCATGCCAGTTTCCTCAGGGAGATATGGTAAGGAGGGGCAAGAGGCATACAATCTGTAATTAAAGGTAAAAAACAAAAGATAGACTGAAAAAAGGGGACTGGGACTTTAACGGTGCTGGTATAACCCTCCTCCGAAAAGATATATCACAAAACATTGGAATAAAAATATAAAGTTTTAAAACTTTATATTTTTATTCCAATGTTTTGTGATATATCTTTTCGGAGGAGGGTTATACCAGCACCATTAAAGTCACAGTCAACTTTTTTCGGTCTATCTCTTGTTTTTTACTCTCTTACAGGGATGTGGTGTTGGTGAAGTTCGGCCATCTTTTTCATTTATTCCAACCTGTAATTAAAACCTGACTTTAGCCAAAACCTTGTGGAAGTGTTTAAATCTCTCTTATATTTGAATGCTTTATATGTCCCTGTTCAGAAGATTTCCCTTCACTGGTTCCCCGCCAATAGCACAAAACGTGAGGGTAAATGTCTTCAACAGAGTCACAGACCACAAAAAAAACCTCTTCACAATTTTTAATGCTGTTGTTGTCCATGGTTCCACCCAACCTGCTATGAGGCCTTTCCCCTCAGAAACATCTAAAAGGTAAGAAATATTTAAACATCATTTTTTTAGGTATGCTATGTGAAGGCTAACACATAAAAGACCAATAGTGAAGTTTTCTCGACTTCAAAAGTGGAAATACACTTTAAGCTTTGCTTTTTAAGATAGTCAGGTGTTCAGCTGTAATCTACAATGAGAAGAAGTGTGATATTTTAGTAAATTTCAGCCTGTGAAAATATTTTTTGGGACAGGTTCATTTCAAATAGAAGGAGAAAATACTGCGACCAACATTCAAACAACAGCTTCTCAATCATAAAAAAACTGTGAAGCTACTTGTAACAGAAACTTTACAACATGCCTAGTAGGTAGTCTATATATCAATGTTTTCACACAATACTCACAAAAACTTTCACCCAAGATTAACACATTTTCCACCTAAAATTAAATTGGAAAATGTGTGAATCTTGGGTGAAAGTTGTGACATTGATAAACAGACCCTTTTAGTGTATAACAATATGATTGTCATGCTAGGGAATAAATCTTCATATGTATGGCTATTTAAAAAATGTTTAATGTACAACAGGACTCCCGCGCCACAGTACAGTGATTTATTCAGCAGCTGCTGTTATATCCTCTCATCAACATTTAAAAAATGTTGCTTGGTCATGTGTAAGGTCTTTTCTTTAAATGAGCCACACAAGCCATGGAAGACGGTTTATACTACACTCAAACCCCATCAAACAATGGGGTCCATCTATTTTTTGAATGTTTCCTAGGCACATTTGCACACTGAGCATATGCCAGTGTGTAGGATCATGAAATATGGTGTTCATTTCCTTTTTTTGCTCCTTTACCTCTGATAAGGCCAACACACCCAAACCCAAAGGGAGAGTGTTCCTTTTTTTTACCACCTTATCCTGAGAATCTGTTACAAAAGGTAACACTGGTCTCTAAAGCCTCAGAATACATTTGACATTCACTAGCATATAGGTTCCAGACTAGTTCAGGGGTGTGGGACTGAGCCTATTTTGATTCAGTCACTACCCTAGTAAGTAGACCGACAGAGAGAACTCACATTGGAATTCTTTTTTAGGATAATCTTTTTCTCCTTATTTAATCAGTCTAGCAATTTAGAAAAGCATTGTTGTTCAAGTGCTTGATATATCTCCATGCCTATTGGCGCCCATTGATATTTGATCTGTTACATATTGGCATTTGTATGTGTCATTCCTTCTTTCTTCAAAGACCATATGTAGAAGTCAGCATGTCAATCAAAGGATTCTTTGTACTTTTATCCCATCCAAAAGCACTTCTCCCATACAAGTTGCCTCTTCACACACGCAGTGATAGCAGACAACATGCAGAAGTGGATTAGTCGACGGAAGCCAAGCTTGAGTTTGCCTTAATTGATAACATGATTAGCCTGTTATGTTGTTAACTGATTATTATTCCATTACTTCTGTCACAGAATGATTAACAAAATCACAGGAGCTTAAAGCAAGTCTGCCATGAAAACTAAACCCCCCCCCCCCCCATTGCTGCAATCCAGAGGGTACATTTCTATGCATGTGGTGTGGTTGGGTTTTGTTCTTATTTTAATGACAAATTTGTTTTAGATGGTAGTCCAGCCAAAGCTGTTACATAGTTACATGTTTAATCTGGTTGAAAAAAGACACAAGTCCATCCAGTTCAACCAACAACCTGTCAACTTATTGTTTGGCAGATATAAATTAAACCGCACCATGACTGCCTGGGGATCAAAAGGAAGGAGGGAACGTCTTATACTGGCCGCTTACATATGTAAGCCCAGAAATTATAAATGAATAGAAACCCCCTGCATGCAAGTGTAGCATTCATGTTCAATTAAAGGTCTTTGCTCTAGCAGTTCTTTGTTAAAGTAGTTCATATATTGACAGAAGGAACATTTAGCTTACTTTGGTGTTCTACAAAGTACTGCTTCTTGTTGTGGCAAAATATCACTACGTACCTGTGAAAGATCTGAGCAGGGAAATATTTTATTTAGAGCAGGATCTGGCCAGTGATTCTGGAAGGAGCTTGTGCCGGGTTTCCAGTGAATGAAACTTGGGAAAAGAATGTCAGGACCAAAAAAAAAAAAATAGAGAAGTGGCCCCATGGGCTTGTCACCCCTAACACCCATTTGTTTTTTAATCTCTTCACGTCGGTGCCTCCCGGCCTTTTAAAAGATTTAGGTTGCTGGGAGGCAAGGCTTAAGACCACATGACCACCGTGATAGACTGTCATGATGGTCACGTGATCTGAAAGCTTTTAGTTAGACGCCAGGGCACACGCTCTCAGCACAGCTGTATTGACCGCAATTCATACAAATATGCAGCCTCTCAGCACCAAGGACCAGGCACAGAGAGGCCGCATATCTGCGTGTGACTGGCGCCAAGGGGTTAAATAATTTTTACTCTTAATAGAGGGCTATGATGGTTGTTAAGCAATTGTCTCTCTATGGCTGCTTTGCTGGTTCTTTCTGCTTTGAGTTTCAGGTGACAAGCTGTCTGCTGTTGCTAGCAAGATTTGCCTCAGCTGCTGAGCACTGGATTGGTGACAAATCTTTTGATGGGAAACATCTAGCCAATGAGTCTAACCTTTTACTTCTACCCTCTCCTGCCACTTGGTGGAGTAAGCATTTACCTCAGGTCTGTCAGCTGGACTTACCTCTGAATTCTCCTCAGCCTTCCTTATGGATCTTTTGACCTGCTCTCCCACCCTCCTTCCCTCTCCTTTGTCATTTTCCCTTGTCACAGTCCACATTTATGTAGGTAATAGAGAAAAGATATACCTGTACATGTATTTAAACTGGTGCTAAAGGGGTGTGACCACCTATTAATTTTACAAATTCTGGATGGACCCTTTACACACTGCTATACACCCTTTTACACTGCTCTACACCCTTTCTAGCAAACTATGCCTCGCCACTGTAAATGCTACCATGGACACCATGTCAACCTGGGGAGGCAAGTCAGTGATTAGATCTGAACCTAGTTGCTCTCCCTTACATTGTGCCTCTATGCCCCAGGTTGGCATAGTGTCCACGGTAGCATTTGCAGTGGCAAGGCAGTGTAGGACTGGCCAGAAGAGGGATTACTTTTACGTAGTTGGCCAGCTTAAAACATGTATTGCAATATTTGCAAGCTAAATATCCCTGTTTTTCATTGCATAGTTTGCTGGAAAGGGTGTAGCAGTAGGGATGGGCCGAACAGACACCCCCCCGCGCTTAGGTTCGCACCAGAACACTGCGAACAAGCAAAAAGTTCTGGCGAACATGCAAACCCCAAAGTCTATGGGACACGAACATAAAAATCAAAAGTGCTCATTTTAAAGGCTTATATTCAAGTTATTGCCATAAAAAGTGTATG